>LPNX010659390.1:56899-159016 GCA_001517045.1 Pseudotsuga menziesii | reverse complement strand
GGGAAGGCCAGGAGTCAAATGAGTCGGATCCATGTCAAGGAAAACTCCAAAAGGATTTGGATTATGCACACATCTCGATGTACATGGTTTTAGTGGTCAAACCCGCGTATATACGCTCTTATAGGTTTAAAAGTCATGTGTATCATTTTTCATATGTTTTTAGGGATGATCAAGGAAACATCAAAGGACAAAAAGTGGTCCATAGGGTCTAAGGAGTTTGCAGCTGGACAGGGGAAGGCCATACAAAGTGTGATTCACCTGGAGTGGTGAAATCCACTATAACAGATGCCCCCTAATGTATGAGGTCAGGGGGGTCATACGATGGCCTAAATACATTATAATTCCATCCTAGAAGTGGAGTGATGAAGGATCCCAAATGGAAGACCAGCCACCCAATCAGCATAGTACAATAATACAACTCTGCATACAACTGCAAATACATATAGCAGTGCCAGATACATAAGAGTACAATGGCCATGAATAGGCATGAAACATGATATCACATATGTGGTCATCGCCACGTACAATATACATAGCTCAGAATCTCCATGATGAAGATATACAAAGGACCATGATCTCCAAAATGGCTGAAGATATATAATAGATCAAGATCTCCATAGTGGCTGGAAATGTCTGACATATACTGGAATCAAGTCACGAGAGCTGAAATATCATGAACACTGGCACGATCAAGGAGGTAGCATATAAGAGATGCCACCAATATGGAAAGTCTTCTACACAAACCGCTATGAGTACATGTCCTACTATGCGAATAGAGGTGTCGAGGTCGAACATAGTAGCCCATCGTCTGATTACCGGTCATTAATGTATACCATTAACAGACGCGAGATCACCCACCGATAATGAAAATGGGAATCAAGGTACTAGAGTGCAAACTAACAAGTGTGAATAAATATGTTGAGGTCGAACACTTGAGAGGATCCATCGATCAGGGGACATTGATGTATTCCCAAGAACTGTCGATGGTGAGAGAACCTGCCACTGATGACTGCAAGTCTCAAGGCACTCAAAATGACTCTAGATTCCAATCCCAGAATAAATGATCTGAAGTCGATGGGATGAAATCCGTTGGAAGGAGGGAATTAAGGAATCCCCCATCATCCAACACAAGGTACTCAGCAAAGCTGTATAATGTGGAAGGACTCGATCATAAGGTGCACAAACCAGTAACTGTACCAGGAATGGCCGACATGCAAAGTCAAGATAACTGAGGAATGGTCAAATCAGGTTTCAAGTTCCTTCAAACAAGAGCATAACGGTGTATGGTGACTAAATGAAGGCAGCATAGACTTGATATACAAACTGGGACATCTCTGCGACACAAGAGGCATCGACAGAGGCTCCATAGGGACTGGAAGCTTAACCAGTCAGTGGAGATAAACTCAGATAAATGAGTACAGCTCCTAAATTCAAACTATAACCCAACCAATGGTTGTGATATACAGTGCTCTATTCGAAGGCGACACGACTCGACAGCTGCCAAAGATAACATCTTTCCTTGTCCGGCTTTTTTGTTTTTTTGTTTTTTTTGGACTTTTTTAGTTATTTAAAAAGCTTGAAAAAAGAATAAAATAGATTTAGAGTTACAAACTAGGAGGAGACGAGTGTCACAACGAAAAACAAACTAGTTCCAAGCAGTGGAACATACCTATGCTCAATGCGAGGATACATGTGTAGGATATCGACACTCGGGGGAAAATCCCCTCCCGGTAAAAAGGGAATCAAGCTGCGAAGGATATAAAGAATGGCTCTGCATGGCTAGACATGAGATGAGCTCGGGCTATATGGCTGAAACACAATGTCACGGGAGCCAGCATAAAGCTCAATAAGGTAGGAAAAGCTCATGATAATGCATTCACAACTTGACATAAGGGAGTGCTGAGGGAAATAGGCCAACATAAGATCAAGAGGAGTATGAGGCTCTTGCGAAATGTCATGGTAGTACTATACAATGGACTCCACACCCTAAAGGAGAAAACATCAGCATGGGCATCAAATGCAAATAAGGCACTAACTAGGGTACCCATGGAAGGTAAATCTCTACCACTCATATCATACCACTTCTAAAGCAGCAAGAAGGTTTTGTGACATAATAGAGTGGGTTTGTACCTAAGGACATGATGAGATGGTCATAAGGTCATGCAAAATGCAAATAGTGGTGAAACCTAACCTATATGCTAGTTTAGACATGATACCTAAGATCGGCATGAACGGGTCAATCCAATGGCTGAAACGACACTGAAAAAGGTCTTCTGCATCACAAATTATGTCAAAAATGGTAAAAAATGGTTAGAAAATGTTGAAACTATAGAAAAGGGGGTGAAAATTTTCAAATATTTGAAAAATTTCTATAAATAGTAAAAAATATATATCATTTGAAACTTTCACCCATTTGAGCTCTGATTTTCAACAGGGAATTCCAGGAGATCCAGTTAGCGGAATTCACTACCATTTCTTCCAGGTATTTACTCATGCTCTCCTCTTGCATATATGTAGAAAATTGCCTCGAACCCACATACATACGCGGTTGTTTTGAAAACAGTCGCATATGAGGCCATGCATATGGTTTTTTCAATAAACTAATGGGAAAATTTCCAATTTTTTGTGCAGGATGGTCCTAGAGTGGAGAGAGCGTGAGCATGGTGAAGTAGAGGAAGCAGTAAGGGCTGACTTAATGGCTCAACAAGATTTATGTGCATGCGGACTCTAAAAGTTTTGGTGTCTTGGTGGTTTGAGGGCCAAACCAAGACTGTTACAGATGCTGGTAGACTATTGGGATCCAGACTCGGAGTCCTTCCATATTGATGGGATGTCCCTCACCATAGAGGTAGAGGACATATAATTTATCACAGGGCTTTCTAGACGAGGGGAGGTGGTGAACCTTTGTTCCTGTGGTGGGCCAAGGGGTGGCCTGACTATTAATGAGTACATTGCAGTGTACTGTTATCTAGACACCGAGAAGGTGGGGAGTCAGGTCCCTACCAATGCTATACAGGTGCTGGGCCTGAAGGACATATTATTGACACTGGGCAGGATAGCCATCTTGGCATCACTCCACCAGGCCTCGCGGCCTCTGATGTTCTATGCAGTGGAGTGCATGAGACCCACTATTTACGATTGGAGTACTACACTACTGAGCAACATGAAACACTAGCTCAGTGAGTGTAAGGCAGGAAGGGTGCGGAACTTCAGGTTCAGCAGTATTTTGAGCACGTTTGTTCCAGGATTGAGCCCTAGAGTGGACGTTCCTCTCCACGGGGTTCGATATCCGGCCCAACGGTGTTGGGAAGATGCTATGCGCAGACTGGGGGGTGGTAGGGTGGCCAACCCATATCTAGCTGACTTCTTTCCATAGTGGCGATGACAGATAGTTTCCATCAATGACTACCCCTATGCAAGGATAGATTTCCGGGGGGACTCGGACATGCCGCTACCACCAGGATCGGCATATGGTGATATAGGTAACGAATCTCGACTGTCACTCTTTTTAAAATTTTGAGTTATTTAATTTTTTTGTGTTTTCTTGATTATATGGAATCAAAAAGACATGTTTTTGTGCAACAATACATAGTGACATCTACCATTTGTGTGCAGATGTGGGACCACGACGGCCAAAGGGTTTTCCTCGTCATAGACGGAG
Source organism: Pseudotsuga menziesii (assembly GCA_001517045.1). NCBI lineage: Eukaryota > Viridiplantae > Streptophyta > Pinopsida > Pinales > Pinaceae > Pseudotsuga > Pseudotsuga menziesii. The sequence continues at coordinate 155,355 of LPNX010659390.1, read as the reverse complement.
GGGAAGAGGAGATGGCATCACGAGTGTGGATGTGGAGCGAACGCTCTAGAGCATTCATACCAACTTTGTGAGACTGACTCATAGAGTTCCCATGGTTCAAGTCGAGGACTTGCCTGAGGCCATGCAGCGGCAGGTGGTGGGTGTACCACGCGCATGGGTGCGTTTATTCCGATAGCTAGCTAGAGCCGTAGTGACCTTCCATGATCACAACCATCCTCCTCCTCCACAGGATTAGACACCTGGGAGTGTATACATTTTGTATGACCGTGTATTATATGATGGTGGCTTAAAAGCCCCAATTTTGTATCATGACACTATGTATTATCACATTTTTTATGTATATATAAAAAGTTTTATGGTGATCGATTTATTTATTTACATGTGTAAAAATTGTGTTTGTGATTAATTTATTGTGAATGAAACAAATGCCAATCTAACACGTAGTTAGCATATGATTCAGCAACTTGATTATTATTTCTTGGAATGTGTATATATGTTATGTTGTCAAATTGTCATTCTAACAATCTCACATGCAAGAACCTTCTCAATAATGTCGGATCTCTAACATGGTACAAACCATTGAGCTGTGACACTACTAACTTCGAATCAAGACGTACCTCAAGAGATAGCACGCCATGTAGAATGGCATCCCGTAGAAGCTCAATAACGACGATGTATTCAACAGCATTGTTGGAAGATGGCTGTAGACATACACCTCCTGAAGACAGTACTTGACCCATAGGAGTATAAATCACCCAAGCAGCAGAGGCTGAGCGTTGAGTGTGACGGCTTGCACCATCCGCGAATCCTATGTAGGTGGAAGATTCCATTGACATCTGCCAAAAGAAACAAAAACTAATCACAAACCCTATCACGATAAGAAAAAGACCTAACTATGAAAACCTGTACAATAATATACAATAAGCAGCCTTGGCTGAAAATCATGCATAGTATTTCTTAAGATAGAGCCCATTTCTAGGATCCACCAAGGCCGTCCCTTCGTAATCCACTAACTCATAGGCACCCCTCTCTAACACACGCTTGACCACGTAAGGACCATGCCACATAGGATTAAATTTCCCTTCCCCCAAGGGTTCTTTCGGTTGATCCCACAAAAGGACCAAGTATCCTTCACTAAATGCCCTTGGATGGACAGACTTATCATATTGGGCCTTTACGTGATGCTTATTAACCTCTAGAGCCACCAAGGCATCCCAATGTTGCTCATCAAGTTTCTCAAGATGAACCAAACGTTCCTCCAAAGGTGAAGTGTCTGGTAAGAGTTCCACAGCTAGCTTCAATGAAGGAATCTCGCATTCAACCGGAAATATCAACTCCACTCCATGTACAAGTTGATATGGAGAAAAACTAATGGCAGTCTTAACAGCGGTTCGATATGCCTATAAAGTAGGGTATAACATAATGTGCCAATTCGTCTTGATTTGTGTGATGGTTTGTTGGAGAACGGATTTGAGTGATTTATTCACTGCCTCTACCTTTCCATTCGCTTGGGGGGTAGTAAGAAGAGGAGTGCTCTTGCTTATACCCTAACTTCAATGCCAACTCTTCCATCATACAGTTCTGAAAGTGCGAGCCATGGTCAGTGACAAGCTCTTTCGGAATCCTGAACTGAGTAATAATTTGGTTGAACACAAATTGAGCAACTGTCTCACCATCGGATTTTACTGTAGGCATAGCCTCAGCCCATTTCGTGAAGTAATCAACAACCACTATAATATGATGGTGCCCCCCACCCGAAGTTGGGTTGCAATCCATAAAATTGAGCCCCCACTTCGTGAAGGGATCGGCGGTGATAATGGGATGTAATAGGGAAGGCTTCAAGCACATATTACGTGTGAACACCTGGCAAGGGTGGAACCTATTGACCGCATCAATACAATCTTTAAAGATCGATGGCCAGAAATAACCCGCTCTTAAAATATTTTGAGCTGTATAAATCCCAGATAAATGACTACCACACGCCCCTCCGTGGAAATCATTCAGCACTACCTCAGCCTCCTCATGAGTTAAACAACATCGTAAAATGGAATCTACCCCATGGTGGTACAAATTATTGTCCACTATGAGGTAGTTCTTAGAGACGTGACGTAATCGTCGTCGTTCATCTCGCCAGAGGTGAGTAGGGGTCTTCAGTGTTTGTAAATATATTATGATATCCCCATACCATGGGTCTAACGTTGAGATTAAGAAGATGTGATCAACGAAAAATGTATCTTCACAAACCAACTCCTCGGCCTCACTCGGGAAATCCGATATAAGCTCTGCAAAGATTAAAGACTTCTTCGATTTTGCCGAAACAAACTCAAGATCAAATTCTTGCAGGATGACAATCCATTTATTATATTTTCCCCCAATCATCCTTCGGGTGAGGACGAATTGAAATAGATTGACATGGACCACAACCAAGGTCTGGCGAAGGAGAATATAATGTCTCAACCGCTGAAACGCATGTATGGTAGCTAAAGCAAGCTTCTCGACGTGAGAATAATGAATCTCTACGTCAATAAGGTTCCGACTCAGATAATATATGACATGCTCTTGGAGCTCCTCATCCTCTTGAACCAAAACCATACCAATTATCTCTAAATACGTGACCACATATAATAAGAAATCATGGCCATACTCCGGGGGACTAATCACCGGGGCCGATGCTAGGGCTCGCTTGAGCGCATCAAAGGACTCCTGGGATCACTCATCCCATCAAAGGGAGTATCCTTATTCAAGAGACGCATGAAGCCTCTAGTCAAATTGGCAAAGTTGATAACAGATCTTCGTAAGAATTTTTCCATGCCTTGCAAACACTGAAGATGATGAATATTTTTCGGGGGAGACAATTGAATTATTGCCTCAACCTTCAAAGGGTCGACTCTTATACCCTCTTTCGAAACGATGAATCCTAACAAATGACCTGACTTCATGCAAAAGATGCACTTATGAGGATTTAATCTAATCGAATAGTGTCGGCATCTTTCGAATACCAATCTCAAGTGATAGGGATGACGCATTCTCATACGAGAATGAGCATCGAGGTCATCCAAAAATACTTCAATAATTGACTTGAGATCATGGAAGATCAAGGTCATTGCCCGCTGAAATGTAGCTCCGGCATTTTTAAGGCTGAAAGGCATTTTCTGATATACAAACATTCCCCAAGGACAAATAAATGCAGTCTTATGTTGGTCCTCAAGTTTAACCTGTATCTGATTATACCCAGAAAATTCGTCCATGAAGGAGAACACCTCGCTACCCGCACACTCGTCCAAAATATGATCAATAAATGGTGTGGGGAAGTTGTCCTTAGGACAGGCATGATTCAAATCATAGAAATCAGCACATATGCGGATCGCTCCTTGCTTCTTATCCACCGGAACGAGGTTTGAAACCCACTCCGTCAAGGGAATGGGATAGATGAAACCGGCTTTCAATAGCTTCTCTATCTTTTCCTTAATGGCAGGTGCTTTCCTAGGATTCACTGCGCATAAACACTGTCGAACAGGCTTAGCGTTGGAGTAAGTCTTAATCTCGTGTTCAACAATTCGAGGGTCAATACTTGGCATCTCATCGTAAGACCAAGCAAAAATATCACGGAATTCCTTAAATAGCTCGGTGTATTCCAGAATCTCAGCATTGGAACATTCCGCCCCAATATAGATGTTCTCTACCATGCCAGGATTGCGAGAGATGTTGATAGGAATCGTTGAAGATATGTTCGCCATGTTTCCATCAGCCATTGGACCAAAAGAGCTTAACAGAACCACAGGACTACCAACTCTCTTACTAAGAACCGCCCTAAAATCCTCATGCTCCAAACGGTCAAGCTCTGGAAGAAAATAGGATCTATGATGGAGTTCCTCCCATGGTGGCTCGACTCCCGACATAGCTTCAATAATCTCTTCATCCAAAGGGAAAACCATATCAAGGTAGTCATGCGTGTGAGACGAATGTACTGCCCATGTAGGCAACACATAAGGGTCCTCCTCCTCTGTCCGTGAAGAGGAAGGACTAGGCTTTGCAGCAGACTCCAGATTAGCTTGATAAGTAATCATGGCTATAGGCAATGGCATGTCAGTCATGATTGGCTCACTCGAAGTACTCGGTGCAGGAAGAATCCACAGATCTTCCATATGACTCGTGCGAAAAGAAACCGATCTCATAGATGTCGAAGCCTCATCGAAACTAGCTCCTATCATGAGGATCGGTGCAGGACAACTAAAGCTTCCCATGAGGGATGGGTACATGCCCACACCCACACTCCCAGTTTTCGGCTGAGAATGTTCAATGATCAGGATCGAAGCTCCTGAAGATGCGGTAACAGACGGATTCTTGAATGCCATTTGATCAATCGTTACAATATTCCTGTTATGTGGAAATCATACAACGCAGAACAAGGAAGAAGCCACGGCTTGCATGCTGTACATACAGTTCCTACCCACGAAGATATTGTAGTCAAGGGGTGCATCTACCACCTCAACCTCTATCACAATAGTATTCCCTCCCAAACAGACTTTAAGGGAAGGAAGGATACCGTGCAGCCTAAAATATCTCCCATCGAATGCAGTTAACATGGTCACTGATTTAGACAGCTCAAGGGAACCCAGACCCTTCCAGTAGGATAAAGACATCACAGAAGCAGCAGCACCCTCGTCAATCACAGTGCGCTTGACGGTCATATTAAGACATTCTACATGCACCAAAAGAGACACATAGTAGGGCAAGAGAGGTTGAAGTCCTGCGGTTTCAAATTTGATCACCGAGGAAGAATCATCACTGTTCACACCAAGAGCAGAAAGCAACGCCTTCCTTTGTGAAGGACAACTCTGAAGCACTTCCAATACAGACATCGCACAAGGAGTATGGCCCAAATCCTCGACAACTGAATAATTTTGGGTAGCTCGGGCATTTGGATTATGCCCTGAACGCTTAAAGACTCCCTTAGGAATGCGAGGTGCAATCTCAATTTTATCCATAGGTTTCTCAATACGCAAAGGGGACCCTGGTGGATCAGGTTCTTTGCCTGGGCTGGGCCGTGACGAACCATAATCTTTCACATGCGTCGCAACTTTCGCAGCGCGGACCATATTAATGCACCCATGACCACTAGTCTCCGGCAGATCATGATCATCATCACACTGGTCATGGGACTTCAAGTTCATATTTTGATTATGCGGTAAAGGGTTAGTTAGCACAGCTGGTCCCTGTGCCAGGAATATCGAAGCTTCCTCAATACGAGGGCACAAGTAAGTGAGGTGATCGTCCTTACACAACTTGCAAGGGAACTTAACCTTACGTTTAGCTTGTTTGTCCCCCCTAGCATTTCAACCATTCTTGTCATTATTGTTAGCATTCTCATTCTTATTCCCACCCTTACTATTATTTTTACCCTTTTTTCTATTCCATCTGAGCTGCTGGTTACCCTTCTAGTCCGACGATTGCACAGAAAGTACATTCACCATTTGGGAAGGTTGAGACGAAGCCGTAGCTTGTCCCGAAGCAGATTGGTTGATTGACAACTGACCAACTTGTTTTGCAACCGAATCTGCAGGTTTCACAGTTGCACAACCCACAATGCCATCAGCATGTGGTCTAGGTTTGACTTTGGGATTGAAACTGGAACAAGGAGCATTGGGAATAATCTCATACAACAAAACGGACTGAGCATAGATCAAGTCCAGTTCCTGTGCCCTAAAAATCGCTTGTTCCTCATTCTACACTCTGGATGTGGAAACATCCTTCGCTATATACGGCAATAACGACTTGAGGAACCACTCGAGGAGGAATTCATGAGATATAAAAGCTTTAATTAACCTCTTCCGTCTACGCCACTCTTGAATATGATCATAAATATGTGTGGCTTTATCTTGCCGAAATGTCAACAAGAGTTCAGTACCAATGTCATAATGCACTGGTAGCTGGAAGTGATTAAGAAAAGTCATCGCAAGGTCATTGAACAAAGCGAAAGCAACCCTAGGTAACTCTATATACCATTTCGCAGCAGGTTCTGTGATGGTGCGTTGAAATAGTCTCAAATGAACTAAATACTAATGTAATGAATTCAAAGAGCACCATAGGTGAAACGTAGTAACGTGTTCGCTCGGATCCTCTCCCGGTTTGCCCTTGAACTTAGGTATGTCTGAAGGAAGCTTGGTAGGGACAGCCGGCCAAGTTGGGTCATGAGCCACAGGATCGTTCATCAGTCTCGATAAGTCAGGAAGATTAAGCGTTGTGAGGAAAGGGAGCATAGGATGGTGAGGTCGATGGACTGCTCCCTGATTCATATAGGGTTGACTACCACCATGGCCTTGGCCATAGTGTCCTCCTCCTGTATGACTCGTATAGGGTGGCGTGGAAGCACCATAGTGAGGTGGACCTTGACTAGTAGGAGCTACAAAGCCGTAATTAGGAGAGTAAGTAGGTTGTTGATACCCGCCCCCATAAGGTGAAGAACCCTGTCCATACTGTGTCCCATAATAGGGTCCATAGGTCATCACATGCGATGCCCCATGAGACACTCCGTAGATAGGAAGATACACTCCAGAAGTAGGGATATACATATCGAAAGTAGGGATATATGCCGTGGAAGTAGTAATATGACCTCTAGAAGCTTGAACATAGCCTCCTGAAGCAACGGGCGATATGTAAACTTGAGACACAATTGGTCTAGTAACTACAGTATGGACCTGACTCGTAGCCATGTGCTGACTCGAAGGACCACGTGAATAAGGTGGAGGGTGGACATTTGAAGAACTAGGGATAGAGGACGAAGGGATCTGAGTAATCAAGTATGTACTACGACCTATCGTCACTCGTCTCGGGTCTGGTATCCTAATCGGATCGCTAACTCTAGACCTAGGAGGGATATATGATGTAACTTCCACCACTGGGACGAAAGGTGCTATGTGACTAGTGCTCCCAAACCTCTCCGCATGGTAAGGAATGAGAGTGCCCCCAAGCATAGTGTTAGGCTCGAAGTCGGATTCGACATGAAATGCCAAATCATGTGTAGGGAAACCAGACATAGCATAACTACCGTAGCTAGTGCTGGCAGGTTCAAAATGAGTCTCGATGTCCTCTGACATTCCATACCAGTAACACGTCAATGGGGAATCAGCCCTAGAGTGAGTAGGTCTATCATGCATGGCTCCTATCTCAAAAATCACAGGACCTAACTCAGCTAAATCGGGTGAAGGATCATAAGTAGGAGTAAATTCCCCATCGTCTACACGAATGGGAGGAGGTGGTTCAGGAATATCCTCTAAATGGTCTCCCATGGTGTGTGAATCAATGTGTGACATAGTCCGCTTGGACTATCTAGGTCTCTCTCCTAAAGGAGGAGGAGAAGTAGAAGGCGAAAGTCCTGCTAAATGACGAGAATGGCGAGGAACCGCACTCGAATCCACAATGACTCCAAAAATAGCAAAGACTCTCTATTTACGCAAACCCTAGGCCAACTATCGTGCAAAGAGCAATCACTAATAAAATCTAAAGCCAAATTCAAGCAAACAAGGGCTGGATAAGTGAGCTCTCGAATGAAGAAGGTATGTCTCACCTAGGAGAGGCTTGAGACTCCCATACACAACAAGCGGAGGTACGTAACCAATTATTGTGGCCCTCGGCTTCAACGCGTAAAGCGACTATGCTATCCGACCCCAACCTGGCCGAGACACCCGTAGAATAACCCCTACAAAGTACCCCCTCGATATCCTAGGTAAGGCCACTAAGGTCACCTCAATATAATCAATGCTCAGGCGGACAGGCGCAGGTGGGATTAACCGTATGGACAGGGTAGCAAATCCCGAAACTCTCAAAAGAGCCCCCAGATACGAATACAATCCTGGAAATATCTCCGGTGCTACTCAGTTATGACTAGGGGTCATCCCAATCGATAACCGCTCACAGTGCCTCGTGCTTAACTCCCTTTTGAGAGGAGGATCCTGAGAAACACTGGTTATATCGAGGATTTCACACACTCACCTGGACAGACACATACATGTTGTTGTTTAGTGATCTTGGAGAATTGACTTACAATGAACTATTCCAAGATCCTAAAACCCAAGCTTGTTGGTGCACCCTAGAAAAGAAAAGAGTGTAGTTCATTTTAATTTAGCGTTGATTTTAGTTGGCTTTATTACTAAAAAATAGGATATGATCGTGCAACTAATGGTGTTATGACGAAACATGAAGTAAAATGCACACCTAACAATCAATGCAAATGCATTGTGTCCATGAAAACAGGGTATGCTACTACGTGAAATGCACAATTTTTCTTCAAATGATGAATGCAAATTTTCCTATATGAAGTCCTAACTAGTACTCCAAAGCAAATCTAGTGCAAGTACAATGCAAAGTGAAAAATGCAATGCATGATGATAAGCAAATGTTTTTGGATTTTTTGAAAATAAAAGAGGTGCAAAAAGAAAAAGAATGATTCTACGACCCCTAGAATTTGCAAGCACACCCAAACAGCACTCAAGAAAAGCACTAAGGTAAAAGAACTTTAATGCACTAATCTCAAACAAAAAATCGAAAATGCCATGACAAGAACCTTCTTAAAAAAGAAAAATTTAGCCTAAAAAAACATTTCTAGTCAGAAACAGAGGTCTAAATAGACTCAAGTAGTGCCAAAGGAGACTTAGAAAATATCAGAATTCACCTAGCAACCAATTATCTTCCACAAAAAGGAAAAATCAAGGGCATACGTGACTGTTCGCAGTAAACCCGCGTGTATACGCGACTGTAAGTCAAAAACTCGCGTACAGGAAGAAAGGTGCATAAAATCAAGGCAAACAGACAGGCTGAGACAAACTTCACACCAATCGGACTCTACCAGGCATACATGCCCCCATACCTGACACAGAAACAAGAGAGAAAGAGAAATTCAAATTCATTGAATGGCGATAAAACAAACCCCAAAGGACAACTACTAGGAACTCCCCAACGGAGTCACCAATTCTGTTATGGAGAGAAATTACTATGGCTTGGGGTACCACAACAGACAGCTTGACTCCAGAAATCAATCCTTTCCAGTATGCAAAAGAAATTAAATGTCTAACATTAAAGGATCAGACCTCGTACCTTATTCTGGACGGTTGAAGTAGATCCCCGTCGAGGTTTCCAACTTCATCTTGAATTGATAGATTACTTCCTCAACAACAAGTAAACAATACAAGCATTCTATATATCATGGTGTTAGATCTATTCTAGCATATATAATCAATAATGTATAAGCATTTGACATAATCCCATGGATAAAATATGCATTCAAACACACATTATTGGATAGGAAAAGATATTTCTATTAATATAAATCAGAGATTACAAGATACAACCTCTAACGGCACATCTGCGAATCGGAGAAACTGAATCCCCCACTTGGGCCTCGACCACTTCAATCCTCCATCTCTCGATAGCAAGCTCACAAGAAAAAGGCAAGCTTGGGAAGAACACAAAATTGCTCCAAGGGACAAAGGGATGCAGACTCAAGCATAAGTTCCGGCAACAATGGACTATAGTTTCTTTGCTCTCAATTCTCTCTTATGCCTTCAATGTACCAAGGGGTTCCTTATATAGCTTTTCAAAGGGGTAATGAAAGGTCGAATCTAAGCGATCTCAAGGCATAGGGAATGCCAGGAGTCAAATGAGTCAGATCCATGTCAAGGAAAACTCCAAAAGGATTTGGATTATGCACACATCCTGATGTACGCAGTTTTAGTGGTCAAACACACGTATATACGTGCTTATAGGTTTAAAAGTCACGTGTATCATTTTTCATATGTTTTTAGGGATGATCAAGGAAACATCAAAGGACAAAAAGTGGTCCATAGGGTCTAAGGAGTATGCAGCGGGACAGGGGAAGGCCATACAAAGTATGATTCACCTGGAGTGGTGAAATCCGCTATAACACAGTTCGAAATGATCAATTCCACACAGTCTCATGTTCACTCTCTCCCTTCTCCTTCCCCAATGTCTTAAGTGAGGAAAGTGTCTTCCTCGGGTTCCCATGTGGATTTCCGAAGAGGACCACATTTCACCTACATAATTAATTACTAAACTTAATTAAAATTAATTCAGTTCACCCAAATTTAAATTAATAATATTTAATCATTAAGCACTCCCTCTTTTGAGATTGGTTTAGAAACATGGTTTTTTTTTACTTTTAACATAAGGTTTATATTCCTAAACACTTTAACAAGTTAAAAAATATACATGGGTAAACCTTACCCCCTCATCACCCTCGGTTAATATCTGGATATCCACTTCTACATTTTGCCTCATCACATAGCCAGCTGTAATTTTATATTGAAATAATAACATGTTATCTATAGGCTTCATAGAAAAAATGTTTACAATGCAGTATCAGTTATAATACCTGGTCCATGGGAATTACATTTTCCCTCCCCTTAGAGTTTAAACCATTCTCAGTGTTTTCCATTGTATAAAAAATTATACATATACAAAAAGAAAAGTACTGCATTAATATTTACCTTGTTTATATGCTTGTTTCAAAATAGATGAGAGTACTCTTCTCACATTATACCTTCCATTTTTTTTTACAAATTCTACTTGTTCATTTTTTGTATTTTATCTTCCAATTTGCATATTCAATGTCAGGTCTATCTTCCTCTTCATGCTCCTTCTGTTGGATTAGACCTCCATGCTTCTCTCACCAACACAAATTTGTCTGTCTTTTATAACAACTAAAACTAGTTGGGTTTGAAACCTACCCTTGAAATCCATCAACAATAATTTCATTAGTCCAATGATGAACATATGTAACAAAATTAGTCTTTTCAATTTCTTAAATGACTAAGAATTTACATGCTTTATTCAAAAATATTTCATGCTTAACCCAGCAAATCCACAAGATGAATTCCTCCATCTTCCTTTCCTTTACACAAATTAACTATTTTTAATATTCATTGTCTATTTCAACAATTAAACACAAAAGGTTTTCCTTTGTAACATGTATATCAACAAAATTCACTTTATAGAAAGCAGTAACATAAGTAAAAGAGAAGAGTAAGAGTTTCCCCCTCTTAGTCTTGTTCTAATTTGGAGCTACACTATTGTGGCTTTCCAGCTCCTTGGTATTTTCCTCTTTGAAATTTATATGTTTAGTTTTCATAATTTACGAGGAGACACATTCTCACCATCCTTGGCTTGCATTGTCTTCAAACATAAGAAACATGTCCTCAATGCAATCTGTCTAAGGATTTTCGTCCTTATTTTTCATTGTATTCAAATAGAGGAAACATTTCCTCAATGCAATCTTCCAAAGGAGACTCTTCCTTGTCTTTCATTGTCTTCAAATAGAGGAAACATGTACTCAATGCAATCTGCTAAAGGATACTCTTCCTTGGCTTGCATTGTCTTCAAATAGAGGAAACATGTCCTCAATGCAATCTCTCGAAGGATACTCTTCATTTTCTTGCGTTGTCTTTGGATAGAGGAAACATGCCCCCATTGAAATATGTCTAAGGATACCCATTTTTAGATTGCATAATATTTTTCTTATTTAACTTTTCTCTCTTTCTTCACTTCTCATCTCCAATATGCAAGTGATACCAACTTGCATATTTAGTACCTTAACAAACACCAAGTGACTTGTTAGGCTCATAAGTATCATATATTTATCAAAATGTTGTATCATAGAACTAGAAACATATTATTAAGTAAAAATACTTCTTGACATTGAAACACCAGGAATGTGTCCATTCCCTTGGGGTGCAGTTAATTTTGGCAACCACAACATAGCACAACACTAGTAATGCATCCATTCCTTTCTGATGTGTACCATGTGGGCGGTAAGTATATATTAATAATCTTCTCAAAATAAACATATATTCTAAATACTATCTCTTATAAAAATTGTTTCCAATAATAAAATTTAGGCTAGGGTAAAGGCCACTCCCTTATTTCTCAAGTCTTCAACAATATAATTCTTTATTTGTGCCGCACTTCTTCAATCAATCATGAAGAAAAACGTCTTGGATGACCCTATAGAACTCTAATTATCTGCACTACCTACAAGTAATAAAATTAGTACACATAAATAAATCACTTCATATAACTTCATTTAACATCTAGTTAACAAGTTATAACCAATTGAAATTATTCAAGAAGCTAAAGTTTAGTTATCCTCCTCATTAGTTAGCAATTTGTATCAGTAAGTAGTTCATCTCAACCGAATTATCATTCATAACTTTCTTTCTCATCATTTAACATAAGTATGTAAATATTAACAATTCCTATGTCATCTTATACAAACACAGTGAACAGGAATTCTCAAATCCGAATCCAAAGCATATGATTTCAATATTCAAATAAAGAAATCTCTTTAGCTATCACATTATTCCATCAACATGATGAAGAACTACTTGGCCAATCCCATAGAATTCTAAGATCACAATCTATTTCTGTGTATGCTTCATAAGCATTGGCATTAGATATATACCATTATATCATATAAAAAACCTTTGTTAACATTCACTAACCAATTATAATCAAACAATAACTTAACTAGATCCAGAGTTAACAAGTTTTTCTAATTTAACTTCATATTCATATCTTTTACTTTCATCATTAATGATGAGCCTAAAAGTATACCAACTCACATAAGCATAATTAATAAAGATTCAAACATTTAATCCATCGTAAAAATATAGAATTTAAGAACTTCATTTCTTCTTCAGAATTCTTCACACATTTAATAATGCATTCAAATATAATTAATGATGCAATTACTCTAATTTCCATTAAATATTACATTTCAATATTTCATAAGATAAAAAAAAATTGTATAGATGGCTTTAGGCATAATCCCATCTTAGGAATTTATATATCGATCAAAAGAGGATTTAAATGTTATAAATCATACAAGGTTATAGTACCATACATAGCATATCCAAAACAAAACAACTAGAGATAATCTTTAGCTAGAGACTCCAGTTAGGATTAATGTATCCCTTCAACAATTTATATTCAACTAGAAAATTTATGATTCAAACTGAGCATAATAATATAAAAATAATTTGAAAATAAGAAAATAAACTTCACACAATGGATGCATATATAACTTATGCGTTTTTCCAACCTTTGTCGGATCCACTGTACAACTCTGGAACTACTTTGAAATAGATTACATGAGAAGTCTGTCATGAATATCTATGCTACTCAATTAATCACTTCAAGCAATAAACAACAAATGCAACCAGGAAATCAACATGATCTTCACATAAATGAGTATTAACACTTCAAAGTCTTAGCTTCAACTATATAGACACAAAATAACTCACTTTTCTTCATCGTTTCCTTTTGAATGCTCAACAATGATACACTTCATTGTTTCAGTGCTTAGAAATACATCAAGGTGAATATGTGTGTAATTTTTCCTTTTACCAGACATTAGATATGGCTAAGAAACACATTCCAAAACTTAAAAATTAATTTTCAACAATACAACTCCCAAATTCAAGGAATTCAAGCATGGAAACAACATATTTTATCGATAAGCATCATCATTCAAACATATTGGTTATCAAGCATTCAAGCATTCAGAAAATCATTGAAAATCACTTGTTATTTCCCCATTCCCATTACCAACTGGAAACTTGAGGAAACACAAAGGTACAAAATTACAAATAAAGTAGAGAATCCTAAGGCTTGGTTAACATGCCTACAACTATCAAACCAATCAACCTTGTTAGGAGTTTAATGTAACTACTTAAGAACTTTGTGCAATCCCATAGATTTGATGTATGCATGTTACAATGTTCAACCAGAATTACGCTAAACAATATATTCCCCCTTCTCTGGTTTCCTTTTGACAACATACATGTAGACATGTATATATTTCTAGTGTCAGGAACTCCATCTAAGTCGGTGCATGCATCATTTAATAACTAGTGAACAACTCTGATTTTGACAACAATAACCATCATTCAATAGATACCAATTTCTTGGTTCTAGAAACACTTTTATATAACAACCAAAGTCAATTTACAAAAACAATGACCATACACAATAATCAGAGATCACAATGGGTTTTTAAACGAGGAACAATTAGGCAAGGATCCCTCACCATGAACAACCAACACAAGGGTCCACTAGAGACTTATTCAACAACTAAGTCTCATACAATTGAGTCTTTAAGGATAAATCCCTCATACAATCATTGTCATATTGTCAATTAGAAACATACATCATTAAACAACAATTTCCCACTTGAGAAAATCATCTTGCTAGTTATAAATAGCTTCATAGCTTCACATTCTTGAGGAGACCAACAATCTCATATTTGCAATTGAAATTCCATCTTACAATTACATGTACAAACATCAACCCCTACTAGTTATTTATATAATAAACAGATAAGTTGGGAATGTACATAACATTCTAGCAAGGGGCCAAACTACTGCTTGGTCTCTTCTTGTAAATCTTATTTCATGATTTTACAACTCATAATTTTTATTTTTATTTAGTAACATATTACAAAAACAAAAATATCTTAAACTTAATTTTTTTTTAAAGATCATAAAGTTCAAATAAAACTTATGATCATGTTCCCAGATTATTCAAACATCTTGTTTCACCAAGATTAACCAGGTGGAAACTAAGTTAATCCATCCTTCCACATTCAAGAACCATACAAGTTTTGCAAACAAAATAAAAGAAAACTCAAAAGATGAGAGTCGTAACCTTAGCTACTTATAACTAGCATTATCAATTATCCCATTAGGTAATATAATTAATAAATTTAAATATTTACTTTATTTCTAAAAGAAAATGAATACCCCAAAGGTTCAAGAGATGTAGCCTCAGCGCTGATACCAACTTGCAACAACTCCTTGCATTACATCAAACTAAACCAACACACCATTTTTTTTAATGTAAATTAATTACATGCATAATTATAATATGCATACAGTAGCGGAAATATGAACCTCTAATGAGATCCATAATTTACTTAGGAAAATACTAATTGCATAATACATATCTATTAAAACAGAGATGAAAAATATCTTTAACTCTAATTATGAAATGTGTTAGTCTCCAAACTATTGGCAAGTAACAACAACAGTTACAGGCATGTAACAACAATAAATTAAACTATTTCAAGACTGTTGGTGAGTAACAACAATAGTTTGAACAAGTAACAACAATAGTTTTAGAAAGTAACAACAATAGTTTCAACAAGTAACAACAACAATTTCAGCAAATAACAACAACATTTTTAGTTGTTTCAACAAGTAACAAAGACAATTTTAGTAGTAGTTTCAACAAGTAACAACATGGGATTTTATAATTAATGTCCAGGATTAGTAAATAACACTTTCATCCATTCCTATAAATTCTCATTAACCATGTGGACTTAAACTTCATAACTCTTCTCTTTGAAATAAATTTCATTCATTCAAAATGGAAAAACGCTCATTCCACATTCACTTATTTCTTACATTATTTTTAACTACCAAAACTCAATCATAATTAAAAAATTTATAATAGTAATTTTCCTTAACAAACGAGTCCATGGTTTTTGTGATACAAGCCTTTTTATCCTAAATTAACCTATCCAATTCTTACAAATTGTAAATGAAAGCTACACCTAAACCAACCCATGGTATTGGTTAAATGTTACAAACCACTTCATCCCAAGGTTTGTAAATGCACTTAAAACCATTCAAAACAATAAATTTAAATGACAAACCAACCAACCATTTCAAATCAACCATGTAGTTATAATCCAACCCATGGTATTTATAAACCATGCAGACTAGTTTAGGCTATGATTTATAAATGAACCATATCTTTAATTTAATTTTT
Source organism: Pseudotsuga menziesii (assembly GCA_001517045.1). NCBI lineage: Eukaryota > Viridiplantae > Streptophyta > Pinopsida > Pinales > Pinaceae > Pseudotsuga > Pseudotsuga menziesii. The sequence continues at coordinate 139,515 of LPNX010659390.1, read as the reverse complement.
CACCATAATACTAATTTAACAAAAGTTGACAAATAATAAAAACTAGGGCATTTACAGCCATGCGTTAATCTTTGAAAGTCAAATATACAGGGAACTAAAACAAGGTATTTCCTTCATTTATTTTCAAATGTACACAAAGAAAATCTTAAAACAAGAAATTTATGGAATTCATTAAATCATTTCCTACAGGAAACTAATATCGATATTATAGAACAAGAAATTATATTTTTCCACCCAGAAAACATAATTTCCCCATTTTTTCTCATTTACGCATCATGCATAAAAGGAATTAAGGGTAAAAAGAGAATCATTCATAGCAATTTCCTAATACACACCAATTTCATGCTTACCAAGGATTAATAACCCATAACATTTTACTTACATGAAATTCATGATTTTATGCACAAAATGTCGTAACATAAATTCCTAAAAACATTCTTGCAACAAATTAACATATAACAACATATAAATTTATAATCATGAAATTTCAGCATTAAAATTACTTCCAATAATCATTTAATGGAGAAATAACAGAGAAATAGAATTTTGCAATACTTATATGAATATTTTGTTCCCGATGTAGTAAACTAACTGCGTATGAGCCATGCTCCTTCCAATTATAGGACATGTCCAACCTGTATTATTTAATCTCCCAAGTCCACCCCCGAGCCAAGATCCATACATTAACCACATGTAACTCACAAATTATCTCAGCTCACTCATATGGATAAAATAGGGATAACAATCCTTAACAAACACACAATGATACACTTCACTGCAAATGTCTGAATTTCCTTCAAGGTTTTAGGTACACAAAAAGGATTTGCACAAAAATTTAATTTCTCTCAGAATGTTCGGAATGATCAATTCCACACATTCTCACTTTGAGGCTCTCCCTTCTCCTTCTGCCCTATGCTACATAGCCACCACCCATCTCTTAAGTGAGGTGAGTGTCTTCCTTGGGTTCCCACGTGGATGTCCCAAGAGGACCATGTTTCACCTCCATAATTAATCACTAAACTTAATTAAAATTAATTAAGTTCAACCAAACTTCTGCTACTGTGTGAACACTCCCTCTTTTGAGTTTTCCTTAAGAACATGGTTTTTTTTACTTTTAACATAAGGTTTAGATTCCTAAACACCTTAACAAGGTAAACATAGTACATGGGTATACCTTAGCCCCCCACCACCCTCAAATAATATCTAGATATCCTCTTCAACATTTTGTCTCATCACTCAACCAGCTATAATTTTATATTAAAATAATAACACGCTATGTAGACGCTTCATAACAAAAATGTTTACAATGTAGTATAAGTTAATATCCGGGATAGGAGTACTACAATATTAAATAGGGATTAGAATTATTCACACAAACTCTAGACTATTGTAAGTTTCCCTTTCAATGTTTTCCATGCCATGAAGTAGGGAAGTTGTGGAGGTATTTTTCCAACAATAAAAATTGGGCTCCAAAGAAGAAAATCTCAATGAAAAATGATCGAGTTATGGAAAAACTAGATAAGAATATTGAATAAGGTAAGGAGGATGAGTCCCATATATTATAAAAGGAATGTCAAGTTACTCTCCTAAAATAAGCTAGTTCACTTCTACCTCTAGTATTGGACCCCTAGGATTTTTTAGTTTCAATAATGATCTCATTTTGATCAAGTCATGTAAGTCCTATGTATTCTAAGAAACTTCATGCCTCTTATAACAAGTATTTGTCTCCTCTAACCCAATCCATATGTCTTGTTATTATAGGAACCAAGGAAGGAGACAACTTAGGGCACCCCCCCTCATTGGATTTTAGGTTTTTTGAACATCCATCTTCCAAATCACATGATTTCTCAACCCATTATTATTTTGATATGGAATGGTTGAATGGATAATATGAGGTTGTTAATTCATGTAAGAAGAATAGGAAGGAAGAATAAACCCCTATTGACCTCCAATTAACATCTTTATTCTCAAAATATAATTGAGGTGGAGGACACATCGGTTGTAGAAGGAAGTTTAGTGCCCTTAATAGAAAATTTAAACTTTATATGAAGGAATTCAAACATTTCCAAATCCATGTCAAAATCATCCAAGGAATTTCAAGAAGGGAAATAATTTACCATAAGTGGGGTTCTTAGAGTACGAAAAAATTCTAAGAAGGTGAATCCATGATCATTCTATCACTAAACGTCATCAGGGTGGGGTGCCCAAAAACAACAATCCCTTAGAATGTTGTTTTCTGTTTACCATCTATATCTAATTGTTCTTCAAGAAAAAATGTGTCTTGGTTCTAGGGATTCTATCTCCAGTGCTGAAAAAATAAAAATAAAATTGCTCTATTGTTATTGAGAGTTTAGAAAGTGGATTGATGACTGGTTAGAATTCTAGTATTAATGTAATTGCAACTCATAATTTTCATCCACGTGTCATTTTAGAGGGGGGAATATAAATATTTAGGGAATTCTATTAATATTGTGAATTTATATGGACCTTATCGGGATAGGGAGGCTGTTTTGGATTAATTCAAGAAAAAGAGGCCCTTAAAAGTGACAACCTTATTGTTGGTGGGGATCTAATATGACCTTTTCCCCAAGGGTTTTTTTTGGGGAGAAGTGGCAATACTTTATCCTACTATATACTATTTCATTCACTTATTTGAACTTTCTAAATTATTTGTCATTAATCATGTTCTACTAGTACCCATGTGGACGAAATCTAATAGGGTAACAGAAGTTGTGTCTAAAAGTATGGAAATTTTTTAATGGAAGAAAATATGGTACATAAGTACAAAGGTATGAATCTTGGAGGATAGAAATCCCGTATCTCCTTTTAAATTCAATCATGCTTGGTTTTCTGAATAATATTTTAGTCTCCTCATCACAATTAATTGGAAATTGTATGATTCAACTTCTGGTGACCCCATCATGCTTCAATTATCCTTCAACATCAAACAAGTGAAGAAGCTAGTAGTTGGTTGGGAAAAGAAGAAAAAATAATATAGTCATGAAAACCTAAAGAAGGTGGAAACAAAAATAGAATCCCTTTTTAAAATAATGTTTCTTGGGTTTCCAATAATGAAGAATTGTTGACTTGAAATCCTTAGAAGACAAAAATATTTTTGGACTTGCAAGAGATAGAATGGAGGCTAAAAAATAAAGGTTTTTTTTTTCTTTAGTATTATGCTAAAATTTACAATATTATGCCAATTTTAGGAAAAGTATAAATACAATATGGGGAAATGGCTTCCTAGTGTCTCAAACTATAAGTATTATGGAAGATATAGTAAAATTAGTTAATGTTCACTTTCAAAATGTGTTTAAGGAACCTAAATTTTCTCACATAGTAGATCAAATGAAGCTGGTATGTATTTTTCAAAGAATTTTTATCAAAGGATTAATGAGAGACTTGAAGTAGTTATGACACAGGAGGAGCTGAAGGGAGTATTGCATTCATTCAAGAAGGAAAGGGGTCCCAATACATATGGTTAGATTGTGGCTATTTATCTTGGTTTCTATGAGTTATTAGAATAATAAATTTTAAAGACGGTTGAAGAAAATTGAACCAAAATGTTAGTGACTTTAAGATATATATTCATTACCTCGATTTCAAAAAAGAATGAGACTAATTCCTTTGAAACTTTTAGGCCCATTTCTATTTCTAATCTCATTTACAAAATCATCACAAAGGTAATGGAAAATGGACTAATGTGGATGTTGTCTAAAGTGATCTATGAGGAACAATTTGGTTTTCTCTTCAATTGAAAAATTCATGATGTTGTAGGTGAAACTTAGGAGGGTATACAAACTATCAAATTAAGCAATTAGCTCCAAACAATAGTGATGAATATATATTTATCCAAGGATTATGATATCATTAATTGGTTTTATATAATGTTACTTCTATTGTGAATGGGTATGAAGTTACAAGCAATTAATTGGATCGTGGGTTGTTTATCATCATCCTCATTTTTGTAGTCCTAATAAACGTTTTCCCTCATGTTTATTCAATGCATTAAGGGGACTTAGACAAGGCTACACCTTATCCCCATGTTTTATTTTGTTAATTGCAGAAGTAGTATGTAGGATAGTCACATAAGAAAAAAGGGAAGAAATAATCAAAGGTATACAGGAGACAAATGTAGTCCTTCTCACACATTCATTATTTGTAGATGATATATTATTATTTATTCATCAAAAAATCAAGGAGTGAGTGAAACTCAACGGTATAATGGAAAACTACCGTAATGCAACTAGAATGGAGGTAAAATTTTGTAAATCTTGTATGCTTTTCAATGCCTTGGCCCAGGCTAGAAAATCAAATTTCATATATCTTCCCTCTTTCATCAGGGCTTGTTGATGAAGGTGTAGAGTACCCAAGGTTCAACTTGAATCCAAATGATTACAAATATTTCGATTGGTTATGGTTATATAAAAAATTGAATCTATGGTCTCTTTGTGATGTCACATATGGTTATCTCATGGAGGAAAGCTAATTCTTGTAAATTCAGTTCTAGAAGGCATTCCAATTTATTGATTATAGATTACACATGTTCCTAAGTGAATGTTGGATAAGATTAGGAAAAATTGAAAATATGATTTGGTTTTCTTTGGATTAGGAGGAAGAAAACACAAGGAATTCCACTTGTTGAATGGTCAAAATTAGTGAGAACAAAAGAGGTTGGAATTTTGGGACTTAACAATATTTATCTCTTTAGTCAATATTTGGTAGTCAAAAATTGGTGGAGGTTTTTATTCAATGAAGTATATAGGGGAAAGGTTTGAGGTTTAAATATATCAAATATCATTCATTTCAAGAATGGATTAGATCTATAAGAAAACATAGCATAGGAGATTCCATTGTTTGGAAGGGATTGATAAAGGATTTCCTCTTTTTATATGAAGATGAATTGCAGAGAAAATAGGGATATGTGGCAAAACTAGACTAGGAGAAGATTCATGGGTTTAATACAGTGGGAATTTTGGATTGTAAGAAGAGTTGAAAGTATATATACAAGCACAAGTACACATAATATTAGCATATGTGTTCATAAAATGGGATCATGGTGGTGGTTACAATCCTAGAAAACAGTCGAATACTTGAGCTTGCAAGGTAACCTAACAATTGAATGGAAATTTTACTTCTCTTTATAAAACCACAATGTATTAATACATCTACACTATCAAGAGGAGCAATTTAAGTGGACATGGATAAAGCTACAAGTGACTCTTACTACAAAATTAGTCTTTAAAGCCTTGATTGAAAATGATTTAACTAGGGACAAGATTTGATGTTGGAAAGTAACTTAGAAGCTACCATGTCCACTCAAAATAAAAACCTTTACTTGGATATCCTTGTCCAATAAACTTCTTATTTGGGATAATGGAAAAAAAACTTGGCATGGATAAAACAATTATATTATTTGTAAATTAGAGCATGAATATGTAGGTCACCTTATTATCTTAAATCCCTTTTCCAAATCAATTTGGAAGGAAGTCCTTCAGATATTTAATGGGTATATTTAGTGTAAAAGGGATTCTCTTCTTGAAAAATCTGAATCATGGATGATAGATCTTGTTGTAAAGGATCATATATATTTTCCTTGATATGTTTTATGGGATTTGTGGATTTCTAGAACAAGATTTTATATCCAAGAAGAAATTTGGCTCCTCGTATAATGTCTCATAATATCATGTTTTCCTATATACAAGGGTAGAAGGCCACAAAACCAATGGCATTTAGGATCCTCAAAGAACCAATAATTAACTACACAAAAGTTTGGGGATTATTTTATGGGGACTACCAAGGTGCATTAAGTTTATGCAGAGCTGGGGTATTAGTTTTTCTTAATCACCATCGTTACTTTTTCCTCAAATATGGTGCAATGTAAGGAACTCAAAGCAAATTTGAATACTTTTCACTTCTATATTGTTGAAATATGCTACAGGTCAAGGTATAAATCACTTGAAGGTGTTGGGGGATTCAAATTTGTTGATGGGTTGGTGTAATGAAAAGTTTCATATTACAAATTTGGTTCCAGACACTATTATGATTAGAGTAATGGAGTTAAAATACCAGTTATATTTTATCTCCTTCTCACACAATTATAGATATTTTAACACAAAATCATTGTGGAAATTGAACCCAAGAGGTAGAACAATTACTCTCACAAAATTGGTAATCAAACATGCAAAATTTACATCAAAGGAGACTGAAATTGGAGCATAACATTGATCTGTATTCAATAAGTGTACAATATCCAACCTTATGAAGTAATAGGGTGCTGCAATATATCATTACATGAGAGAATCGAATGCATAAATATTCCATTTGAAATAGTAAAAAAGTAGGCTTACTAAATCTAGTCAAATCCCCCATAGGTGCATAAAGCAGTTTCCAAATCTATGAAGATGCTCATGAATCTGCTAATTCAAGTGGGAAAGCTAAAGAGGGATGGAAACAAAACTCATGCATGCTTTTATTTGGAGAAAAGGAAGGAGGATGATGTGGGCAAAAAAAAAGTCAACTACACTTAGTCTAGCTTTTCCTTTTGATTTAAATCAGAATAAAACAATGCAGCTTTTCAGAAAAAAGAAGATATGCGCTTTGGAGGATATAGAATAAATAAGACATGCTAAATTTGGTTTCCAATATGTTTCCAAAGAACTCCATGACTCATTTTTAGCATGTGTTGACTTCTAGGACTTGTAGAAGGCAACTAACATAGAATGGAATATAGGAACCTAGGTAATAAGACAAAAATAATTAAAATTAATGTCTAAGATAGGTAACTATGGGTTGATTATTCTAACACCCCCCCTTAAGCCTGAATTTATGAGTAAATATCAGAAACCTATAGGGCCTATCGACAAGGCTTAGTCACCCTTTACATACTGCTTGTCCATATAACCAAGGAAAGAGGAAAAAACCCAGTGGGAAAATCCTCCCTTAAACATGGATAGGAAAAACAATTTTTTTGGAAATATTGTCATAAATCATGCTTCATAGCATGATCAGCAATCCCTAGTAGTGATTTGAGATTGCTGAAGGTCTTCTCACAAAAAACTTTGGTGAAGATGTCTGCTACTTGTTCTGAAGATGAATAGAAGAGTAGATCAATGGTGCTATCATTCACAAGCTTTCTGATGTAATGCATATGGATCTCAATGTGATTGGTTTACTGTCTCTAAAATGGATCATTGCAGATTTGAATGGTGCTCTGATTATCACAGTAGATAATAGTTGAAAACTCTGATTCGAAACCACATTCTCCAAGTACCCCCCTGCAACCAAAAACATTGAGTTGATGCATTTACATATCCTCTATACTCTACTTCTATAGATGAGAGTGCTATGGCACTCTGCTTCTTGCTTGACTAGCTGATTGGTCCTTTTGCAAGCATGAACACATATCCTGATGTAGACTTTCGATCTGTGTTGTCACCTGCCCAATCACTGTCAGTAAACCCAATCAAATCAAGATCAGATTTTGCTTTGTAGAAGATCCCATGAGTTCTTGTTCTTCGAACAAAGTTTAGGATCCTTTTGGCTGCTCTCCAATGGATCTCATGAGGTTGATCCATGTATCTCAAAGCCACACTAACTGCTTCTTCAAGATTAACTCCTGAAAGGAAGGGGGTCTTGCTTGGCTTGCAGTATTTCATGTTGAAATTGTTCAGAAAATCCAGAGCATACTTGGACTGATGTACTTTGATTCCATGTTGGGATTGAGCAATTTTGAGACCCAAGAATTGGCTCAACAATCCCAAATCTGTCATAGAAAATGCATGGTTCATTGCATCCTTCAAGGAGGCAATCTCTTTCTTTGAACTTCCTGTAATCAGAAGGTCATCTACACACAAAAAAATAATCATCAAAGAACCATGAATCAGCTTCAAATATTCATTAGGATTAGACTTGCATCGAACAAAACTCATTGATAGCAAAAATCCATCAATCTTGGCATACCAAGACCTGGGGGCTTGCTTGAGCCCATACAATGATTTCTTTAACCTACACACTAAATATGGATTAGGAACAAACCCTTCAGGTTGCTACATGTAAATCTCTTCAGTGAGATCTCCATTTAGGAAAGCACACTCCACATCCATGTGATGTACCTCCCACTACTCGGAAACTGCAATGGCTAGAGCTAGCCTTATGGAGTCCATCTTTGCCACTGGTGCAAAGGTTTCATTGTAGTCAATACCATGTACTTGTGAGTATCCCTTGGCTACCAATATTGCCTTATATTTCAAAGTTGAACCATCTGCAGCAAACTTAGTCTTGAAAACCCACTTACATTGAACTAGATTCCTCCATGGGGGAAGATCAACCAGTTCCCAAGTGTTGTTCTTCTGGAGCAAGCTGAATTCTTCTTTCATGGTTGTTTTCCATCTTGGATAATCTACTGCATATTCATGTGTCTTTGGATCTGATTCAACCATCATATAGCACTTCTCATCAAATAGAGTATCTTTCACACAAAGGGCACTCTCAAACTGAGATCTAGTCCTCCTAGTGTCACTAGGATTTCCAGCTAGTTCCCCAGTTGCCTGAATGGTATTTGTCACCCATTTTGGTATTATAGGACTGTAAGGATCTATAATCAAATCATCATTATCCTACATATCATAATCATCAAACTCATTAGTCTTTCCACTTACAATCAATGGATCTGGTGGTGAAGAAGACTCTCTAACTTCAACTGCTACTAAAGGCTCTTCTTGGAACTGAACACTTCTTTCAATGAAATATTTGTTAGTGCTCAAGTTGATCAGCTTGTACCATTTTGAATCTTTATAATACCCAACAAATAGGAACTCTTGGATTTGGGGCTGCAAATCCTTCCTCTTTTCAGTTGGAATTCTAGCCGAAGCCTTTGAGCCAAAAATCCTGAAATGGGTCACATCTGGCTTGTGCCCACTCGAAGCTTCAAAAGGAGTCATAACATCAAGATAATTATGAGGCACCCTTTTATGGATGTAGGATGCACATTTTATAGCCTTAGCCCAAAAACTTTGGTGGCAAATTCTTATCCTCCATCATGCAGGTTGCCATCTCCTTCAGTGATATGTTCTTTCTCTCAACAACACCATTTTGTTGTGCTGTCTAAGGGATTGAATGCTGCATCTGAATACCTACATATTTACAATACTAAATGAACTCATACTTGACATACTCACCACCATTGTTAGATCTGAGGATCTTGAGTTTCCTCCAAGACTGGTTTTCAACCAAGGCTCTAAAGACTTTGAAGAGGTCAAAAAATTCAGACTTATGCTTTACGAAGTAAGCCCAACAATACCTGGAAAAGTCATCTATGAAGCTCAGTGCATATTTGGCTTGAATCATGGACATATGAGGAAATGGACCAGAAATGTCACTGTGGATCAGCTCAAGAGGTGCAAAGGTTCTCTCATGACTATCTTTCTCATATTTGTGCTCTAGGTGTTTTCCTAGGATACAACCTTGATAGACTCCCTTAGAAAACTTGATCTTTGGTAACCCTATGACCATATATTTTTCACTCAAATCAAAAATATACTTGTAGTTAATATGGCCAAATATTTCATGCCAAATCTTGCTTGCTTCATTAGCATGAATCAGAATATCAGAGGGGTTTGAGTAGGGTAGAAAATGGGAAAACTTGTATACCTTCAAAGTGTGATCTACAACACCTTTTGCTATGACTTTACCATTCAAAATCTTAGTGATTTCAACATCATTAGGGGAGAAGATGACCTTATTTTGAGACCCAATATGAGTCATCTAATACACTGACAAGATATTAGAGGCAAGACCTAGAACATACAACACATTATTGAACTTACCATGGTTAAGATCAATCCTTCCCTTCCCCAATCTGTCAGTGAGAGAGTCATCTCCCAAAACTATTGGTGGACCTTTCGACATGTCAAGAGAGGAGAATATCTCTTTTGTTAAAACCATGTGTCTAGAAGCTCCAGAGTCTATGATGAAGCTAGGTGAGTGTGATGTGCCAGCAACCAAGGCATGTACTCTCTCACTGTCCTCTGAATTTGATCCTCCTTCCCTCTTCTTTGAGCAATCAGGAAGGGAGATATTATTCTTCCCTAGGAGTTGGGTCAACATGTCAATTTGTTTTTCCATACAAGATATCTCAGGATGATATCCCTTACTGCAGTATGCACACTTTCTCATTTCTCCTTTGTTCTTTTTCTTCTGGGAGTTCTTCTTGGAACCTTGGGGCTCCTCTTGAGATTTGTTCTTGTCTCTCTTTTGCTCAGGTGGCATTTTAGCTTTTTTCTTGCTTTTTGAATCCACCTTTGAATCTCCAACAACCAAAGATTGGTATTTGGAAGGTTTGATGGTGCCCATCATCACCAACTTATCTTGCTCCTGTGTGAGGGATTCCATGAACTATGTAAGCTTAGGCATATTCCAGGCTCGAGCTGTCAACTTGGTGGCATGGAAGGTCAAAACAAACACTGAATAGTCAGGATCAAGCTTAGAAAGTATGGCCAAAACTAGTTGCTCTTCCTTCTTTTTCGATCCCACACTATTTCAACTGTAAAACAATGGCCTTAAACTTGGAAAAGTAGAGTTGCAATGATTCGAAGCTACTGGGACTCAAGGATATCAGCTCATTCTTGATTTGATGTCCTCTCATCTCATTTGTCTTTCCAAAAAGCTATTATAGCTTCTCCGACACTTCATTAGGTGATGTCAATCCATCAAGATGGAAGAGGAGGTCTCTTGAAATGCTCAGACACAAAAGACCATAGGCCTCATGTTGGAATATATTAAACCCACTCACAACTTAGGATAAAATAATTAATCATTATTTGATTAATTATTCACCCACTAGCTTAATTAGTTGGCATCCACTTGCACCTTAAAGTCAATACATGCCATCTATATCCTAGGAATGATTTATTTCCAATTTTGGGTTGATCTTGACCACCTTTTGACCATCTAGAATTATTATATAGGACTTTACAACAGATTCTGCTTTATTCTTCTTTTTCTACTTTTCCTACTTTTCTATGGATAAGATAAAAGCTAGTCAACTAGGAAACTGGGAGCTTTTGTTTCCAACCCATCCTCCATTAGTTTTTCTCCATTTTCTAGGATTAGCATGTTATTTCCATATCCTTGACAACTCACTCATGTTTTTTCCAACTCGTGAGGTCTTTGATAGATTTGGTAAGTGCTTTATCCACCTATGGGGGTTTGCTATATTTTGGTAAGTCAGCCTTTTTGAGATTTATGAGTTGTTTCCATACAATTCAATTTTCCTATGAGGGATGTACTATTTATGTAAACTATTATTCATAATTATTCAATGGAAGGATACACACCAATATTCATCTCTTCTTTCATGTGATTCAGTCTCTTTTCTTCTCTCTATTTTTCCTGTGTGTGCTTGTGATAATTCTTAGTAGCAAGATCTATTTCCTGTGCTTCTTCTTAGCATCATTGCTCATAGCATTGATCTGTTATTTCTACATGGTATCAGAGCAGAAATTTTGATCAAGTTTGACAGAGTTGAGGAGCATATCCAGTCTCCTATCCCTCTCTAAAGAAGAGCTTGTCTAGCTTACAAGATTTTATCCTAGTTTGTTTTGCAGGTTGCAGAGAGCATCTCTTAGAGCATATCAACAACTTCAATATGGATTCAAAATTTCCTCTACTATCTCCTTTCAACTATGCTGATTGGAAGCCAAAGATGAGTGCATACTTGAAGAGGCAATGTCTCTTTGATGTCTCCATTGGTGCATTTAGTGAACCTGAGTCTTATGAAGAGAAGATTGATTGGCTAAATAATTGTGATAGAGCTTATGGAATTATGTGTTTGGTAATGTATCCAAATATATATCATCTCATAGATTCTACTGAATTACCATTTGAGCTTTGGAAAATTTTGGACAAAGCTTTTGGTTTGCAGGAAATTGAAGATGAAGCATGGAGCAAACCTAGCATCTCCTCTTGTTTTCTCTCTCAAGATTTCTTGGCCTCTACATTCTATGATGAAGTTGATCATGATGAATAATTTTCTCATACAATTCATGTTTCTGCTGCCCTCTTTCATTTGAATGCTTCCTCCTTCAATGAAGAAGCAAATATTAAAGAGCGATCTTTTTCTGTGTCTCTTGAAAGTGATTTTTCTTCTTGTGATACTATTGATGAAAAAGAAGTAACATATGGAGCTGCTTCTGATATTGATTATGATCCTATAACCCATTCCTTGTTCTCTAAATCTCCTATCTTAGATTCTGAGATCTATGTGCCAGATTCTTCAAACCTTTTGCATACCTCTCTCATTGATGGTGCACAACCCAGTGACTTCCAGGATGTTTGCTTAGCTACATCAAGCCTTATTTGTGTCATACCACTTATCTTACTTGATCTCATGTGCTTCATCATATCCTCCTTTTTTCTTGGCAACAATACTTAGATCCTTCTTGAATATTTTGAACATCTCCTTATTTCCTCCTTTCATATAGAGGATGCATTACCAATGTATTCCCACGAGTCTATTGATATGCTTATATGTGATCCTTTGGATTCTGATATAGAATAATATTTGCAGGTTGATACACATATAATACCACCATCCATACCATCTACCATACCTCTGAATAATCCAAATACTATACAAATCCCAAGCTCACTAGTTGATTCCTCATTGGTCTCTTATGCAGTGATATTTATCTTACATGATTTGAAGTCTTTCCTAACTTTGAGTGGTTGGTTATCCATGACCTTAGTCATATATGGACTGATATTAAACATGTTTGTATCTGTTCTAAACACTTATGGTTCAGATCTTATGCCCATCCATCATTCAGATTTTTACACCTATCAGTTTTCCCCAGTTGCTCATAATTTTCCTAGTCTAGCCCTATATCCTCATGGAGCCACTGAAGCCTTTGTCTTTGCTGTTCCATATGCTAATGTTTCTGATATATCAGAGTTTTATCAGCCTCATATCAGATCTATACAGGTGCTACAGCAGATTGGAAGATTTACATGTGATTCACATCACAATTTTGCAGCTATTCGGGGAATTGGGTGTGAAATCAATTGCCTTATTTTTTGTACACTTTGGAAAGGAGTATGCACAGATATATTTTCCATTTCAGATTATGTTTGCAGATCAGAGTTTGACAGCAGTAAGAATCATTCAGATAATGCTCCTACTTCATCAATTGATGAGATACAAGGAGTCTCTCCTCTTCCTTCTTACAGGTTCTACACTCCAGTGCATGATCATGGAGTTCATGATTTGTTCAACAAGTCCTTCATCCATAAGCAGTTCAATAAACTCATTAAAGTGAAGATGAAGATATGTTGAACACATATTTCAAGTTTTGTGCCTTGTCCTATCTTGAGGGAGGATTTTCCCCATGTGGTTTTGCCTCTTTCCTCACTTTTCTGGACATAATAATTGTTAAAGGGTGACCATAGCCTTGTTGCTGGGCCCTATATGCATCTATATTTTTTGTCATACCATCATAAACTCAGACTTATAGGGGGGTGTTGGAATATATTAAACCCACTCATAACTTAGGATAAAATAATTAATCATTATTTGATTAATTATTCACCCACTAGCTTAATTAGTTGGCATCCACTTGCACCTTAAAGTCAATACATGCCATCTATATCCTAGGAATGATTTATTTCCAATTCTGGGTTGATTTTGACCACCTTTTGACCATCCAGAATTAGTATACAGGACTTTACAGCAGATTTTGCTTTATTCTGCTTTTTCTACGTTTCCTACTTTTCTATGGATAAGATAAAAGCTAGTCAACTAGGAAACTAGGAGCTTTTGTTTCCAACCCATCCTCCATTAGTTTTCTCCATTTTCTAGGATTAGCATGTTATTTTCATCTCCTTGACAAATCACTCATGCTTTTTCCAACTCGTGAGGTCCTTGATAGATTTGGTAAGTGCTTTATCCACCTATGGGGGTTTGCTATATTTTGGTAAGTCAGCCTTTTTGAGCTTTATGAGTTGTTTCCATACAATTCAATTTTCCTATGAGGGATCTACTATTTATGTACACTATTATTCATAATTATTCAATGGAAGGATACACACCAATATTCATCTCTTCTTTCATGTGATTCAGTCTCTTTTCTTCTCTCTATTTTTCCTGTGTATGCTTGTGAGAATTCTTAGTAGCAAGATCTATTTCCTATGCTTCTTCTTAGCATCATTTCTCATAGCATTGATCTATTATTTCTACACCTCATCCCTCCTGTTGTGCCATTTAATTTTCTCTACAGCTGCATTGGGCTCTCCCTCTGTTTCCATAGTTACCCTATAGATACCTTTTGCTCACAACAATATCTCCATCTCATCTTTCCACTCAAATAAATTGAATGGAGTCAAGATGATCTTTTGAGATTGGTCCATAGCTCAGAAACTGTGCCCTCCAGTCAGTAGAATGCGCTCCTAGTCAAGATATCGAACCTGCAATAGAAATAAGGAAGGAGATAAATCAATCTATAAAGGCTTTGATACCATGTGGAAATTGAACCCAAGAGATAGAACAATTACCCTCACAAAATTTCTAATCAAACATGCAAAATTCACACCAAAGGAGACTGAAATTGGAGCATAACACTAATCTGTATTCAATAAGTGTACAATAACCAACCTTATGCAGTAATAGGCTACTGCAATATATCATTACATGAGAGAATCGAATGCATAAAGATGCCATTCGAAATAGTAAAAAAGTAGGCTTACTAAATCTAGTCAAATCCCCCATATGTGCATAAAGCAGTTTCCAAATCTATGAAGATGCTCACAAATTTGCTAAGTCAAGTGGGAAAGATAAAGAGGGATGGAAAGACAACTCGTGCATGCTTTTATTTGGAGAAAAGGAAGGAAGATGATGTGGGCAAAAAATAAGTCAACTACACCCAGCCTAGCTTTTCCTTTTGCCTTAAATCAGAACAAAACAAGGCAGCTTTTCAGAAAAAGCAGATATGCACTTTGGAGGATCTAGAATAAAACAGGCATGCTAAATTTTGTTTCCAGGATGTTTTCCAAGCACTCCATGACTCATTTTTAGCATGTGTTGAATTTTAGGACTTGTAGAAGGCAACTAGCATAGAATGGAATCTAGGAACCTAGGTAATAAGAAAAAACTAATTAACATTAATGTCTAAGGTAGGTAACTATGGGTTGATTATTCTAACAATCATATTCACTTTCAAAGGGTTCTCTTTCCTTGCATCAAGGAACTCTAGTCATTCAAGAATTCATTGGAGAAGTGGCCTCACCTAAAACTATTTTTTCTCTCCTATGAATAGTGAGAAGGATTCCTATTAGATGGATAGGAATATTAAATATTATACATGCATAAGTGATTTGAAAAATAATTATGGGTACTTTTTTTATGTATGGAAGATTGTAATAAATAGTGGAAAACATAGGTGTTGAGTTAATTCACTGAATTTTGAAGGAAATATGAGGCTTGATGAAGTATATATTGATTTCATCCTCAAAATAGTAAATAATTATTTTTTGTATTGAAAATAAATGGTGTATTGTGCTTACATTTTAAGGATATTACACTACACATGAAAACATTTTTTAATATAGTTATATCCCATGATTGTTGATGATGCACAAAAAAAATTGAAAAGAAAGAGAGGGAATTTCATATTGTAAAAGTGACTTAAGAAAATCCCTAAACCCAAATCCATTGTTGTGCCAAACATTAGAAGGGATACTTATGTAAGAGAGATTTACCAGGTAAAGTATTACGGTGGACATAGTTTTTTGAAGAATGGCGCTTGTTAGGGGTCGCCATGGGTTGCATACAAATACGCAAAGGATAAATTTTAGGTATGTAAATGAATTCTCTTTATCTCAACAAAATAAAATGGTTTTAGAGTCATCTTCAATGTTTTAAACCTTATATTTATTGTTCCATGAAATTTGTTTTATATCACTGCAAATTGAGCTACAGGGGTTTGGTCTACTACAATTTTTATTTTTATTTTTGTTGAGGGGGGGGCGGGGTTGAGTATATGTAAGTCTCTATGGTTATTTTGATTTAAAGGGTATTTTAATGTATTGGGACCCCTTGTTGCATTGTATCCCAAATCATCTCTTTGTCTAGTTGTTTTTAACATTTTTGAATTATTTTATGTGTATTATACAATAAATATGCCCTAGTTATTTTGTTAAGTGTATGGAATATTGCTTGGCCATGTTAGTTTATAAAAGAAAAAGTGAAATGTGAAATGAATAGTAAATATGCACATGTGCAGTAAAATCCTAAAGTAAGCTGCTCCACGATTGAGTTGTGCACTTGCTAGGGTTTTCCCTCTAGTCAAAATCCAAGATTACGCCCTCATGGATCCCTACGAAGATACAGATCTAGGTGAATCCTCTCACCAAATCAATGAATCCTTAAAGGTTGTAGCCATGGAATCCCATACCCCATTAGAAGGATATAATCCCTCATGCTTTGTGAAGCTCTCAACAGTCCTATACATCAACATCAATTACACTGCATCCAAGCTTAAGAAAATTTCCATTACAGAATGAGGTATTCTTGGCCAATTTACAGGTCTCTGGACCTCCCCTAGAGTCAAGGAGGTATAGGTAAATAAGAATTGAAATCCTCTCATTTTAGAAAAATTGCATCATAACTTCCATGGTAAGGGTTTTTAATATTAATTTTACAAAAATAATAAGACAAAGATGTCATCTTTAGAGATGGTGACCCTATTTCATAGGGCCTCATGAGATGTACTCAAATAGATGGGATATAAAATTTGTCCTAGAAAATGATATCCCATCTATTTTCCTAGTTTGAGTAAAACTCCATCATATACCATTTCATTGGTAGAGTGATTAATATATCAATTCCATTGCAAACTCTCTTAGAAAGTACATAGACAAGGCATAGCCAAAACCCCACATATTCTCTTGTGCAAGGATCTGTGTTGAATTAGATATGGAAAAGGGCCTACCATAAGCCACCAAAATTTACATGGAAGGATGGATCCACATTCAAAAGTTATAGTATGAGTAGCTCCCATTCAAGTGAAAAAGTGGTCATGAATATAGACAATTTTCCCGCAATTTCCCTAAAACAAATCCAAATAAAGTCGAATCAGTCCCGAAATATGGATGGTAGCAGGTATTAAAAAAGGGCAAAAAAGAAGTCACTCCACTTCCTCTTCCTGTGCAAGGTGGATCCTCATTCAACAAGAAAAAAATTTAGATCTTATTTGGTGATGATGGAGAGAACGAAGAACTAGCAATCCATTCAAATCAAAATCTTAAAAATTTTCCATGGATCCCTCAAAAGCAGCCACTTCAACTTGTCCTAGAATAAATTGGGAAAGAAGGGAATTATGTATCTCTCCTTCCACTAGTAGCCATTTAAGAAATAAACCTCCGCACACAGCTGGAAGGGTCAATGACCTACTCACGATCTAAATCTACTCATGAAGAGTCCTTTGAAGAATCTCAAGACAAGTAATTACTTAGCAAAAAAAATAGAAAACCCCTAAAGCATCATAGAGAGGCACAAGTGACTAAGGAAAAATAAATTCGCAATCAAACAATATTAGAAAAGCATGTTAAGATATCCTCTGAAACTAAATCAAGCAAGGAAAAAAGGGATGAAACAAAAGAAAAGTACAACCCCATCTCAAGCCAAAAATAGTGAAGATTGTCTAATCAAATTATAGGATTATGGGAGGTAAGAAAAAGATGGAAAAAATCAAAGATCTAGTTAAGAAACAAAGACATGTTGTATTACTACTCCAAGAAACCAATATGGAAACATCGGAAGTTGTGAATATTATCTTAAATATCTAGAAACAATGTCAAAGAGTGATGGTAAATGCTTGAGGATGCTCAGGTGGGATCCTCTCATGTTGAGGCTCAAACATTTTTAGGTTAGTTTATGTTCTATAAAATTAAAACTGACTCTCATTGCCTTTGGAAAAAAAAGGATCAAGGGGGAATATTTTGATTTGCAATGTGTACACACTAAGCCTGTATAGGGACAAAATATGATTTCACAACTCTCTCTCCATCTTACATGATACGTGACTTCACAATTGTATCATAGTCATATATTTCAATGCTACCATATCCTATAAATAAAGGAGGGGTGGGATTAAAGTAATAGACTCCTTCAAGGAAAAGATAGAAATTTTAATGGTTGATTAGGACTTAGTGGATACTCCCCATGAAAGGGGAAATTTCACTTGGAGTAATTGAAGGATGGACCTGGGAATTATTACCCTTGTTTAGATTTTATTATAGTCCATATCTCCTTCCTTCAACAATGTATACTTTTGTAATCAATCATAATCAACTCCAAAGCATCATATCATAGGCATGTTTCTCTATTGCTAGTCTCCCTATAGCCTCATGGGCCCATTCCTTTTAGGTTTAACCCCATTTGGGTTTTGGAGGAAGAAGTAATGGAAAACACTCACTCTTCCTGGAACACTTAGGTCTCAAGTTCACCATATATCTTTTGGGAATCAAATATCTGCAGGGTTAAGTTTGCTCTCAAAATGTGGGAAAAAATAAAATCCTTGGAACTAATACAGAAAAGAGAATAGGAAACTAGTAGTTTGGTGAAGCTCCAAAAGGAAATGAGGCATAAAAAAATCTATGTCTCATCCCTTCGAGTAGAAAAAAATATTAACAATCAGATGCTCGAGGAATCAAGATGAGAATGAGTAGCATGGAGACTAAAATCATGACAACTTTGGTTAAAAGATAGTGATCATAGCATGGATTTATTTCAAAAACAACATAAAGAGAGAATGAATAGGAATGTTATAAAATAGTTTGAAGGTGGGGAAGGAAATCGGATGGAAAATATAGATGCAATATAGGAAATGGTGTTTTCCAACTTCAAAGATTTGTACACTAAGCAGGGAATCTCCAACCCGACAGCTAAGGAATAAATGTATGAGAATACCTTAGTCCTTATCAATCACGAAGATAATTTTTTTTGAAGAATCCAATCTCAGAAGATGAATTCATTGTATCTATTTGGGGTTTGAATTGAGCTAAGACCTAAGGGCCTATTGGTTTACCCATTTTTATTAGGCCTTATGGCCTTTCATTAAAAGGGACCTTTGTAAAATGTTAAACTAGACTCATAAGAAAACCAATATAGGGGGACCAACCAATTCCTCTTTCATCTGTATTATCCCTAATTAATATCCATGGCCCACATCCTTGAGGAGGTTTAGGACAATTCCCCTATGAAAATCAATACATAAGATCTTAACTAAGGTCCTCGAAAATGGAACCAAATGCCTCCTTCCAAAATTAATATCAAACAATCAAGGAGTATTTATCCCGAAGAGATAGATAATAGATAACATCATCATGGTTTAGTAGGTGATAAATTCCAACTATAAGTGAAAGGATAAAGGGATGGTCATCAAATTCAACCTCTCTAATGCTTTTGACAGAGTAAGACACAAGTTTATTTTTTCTATAATGGAAATGTTTGGATTCTCTATATCTTTTATTCGATGGGTCAAATATTGCATAAGAAGGCCTTAGATGACTCCTATTTTTAATGGCATGCCTACATATTTATTTCAGGATTCCCATGGCCTTATAAAAGGGTTCCCTTTATCCCCATTTCTTTACTTATTTTCTGATAACACCTTAAGAACGAAATTAAATGAAGTGTTAAGGAATGGTGATCTACTTGGAATTCAATTTTCCAGAGGATTTAGAGAACCCAACCATGCCCAATTTTCTAATGACACCATTATATTGAGTAATGATGCTTGCCAAAAAGATGATGATTCTGAGGCACCTCTATTTAGAAAGTGATTATGTTAAACATGTTTGGGCAAGCATTATGGGAAAACTTAGATTTGTTCCTATACATCCTGGCACTTCGAGCGACTTTTTATTGAATTAGGGGGAATTATATCAAGGTTCTCTTACACGCAAGTACTCTCTATCTAGAATCCATAAATATCTTCCCAAATATGTTTTTTGGTGTTGGAATAAATTGTCCATCTTGACATTAGGAATAATTTTTTTTTGAATTCCCTAATGCATAGAACATATTGTTGACCCCATAGTTAATTTACTACTGCATAGTCCTCATTGTTTTCATCATGTGAACTATATATTTGTCATATTATCCTTCATTATCCACCCATGCATGATCATTAGGATATATTGTGCCTATTCTCCTTTATTTAATGGAGCAGGGGTGCCTTCCTTGATTTTATGCAGCTCTGGAGATCCTCTGGTGGTTATGACATCAAGTATCCATCATTTAACTAGCTTATGTGCCATCCTTGATTCTCTCCACTTATTTTTGGAATGTAACTCATGTGCCCTGCATGCCTACCTGCCATTAGTTAAATACCACCTCCACTCATTTAACTAATCTCATCATGAGTTACAACTAGTTCTTATGTCTACTGAGTACTGAATCTAGCCTATCTAAGCCCACCACATGTATGGATTCCGACTTCCACACAAGGCTCACAAATTCAACCTTTAAGGTTGTATTATTTATGTACAAATATTGGTGAATAATAATTCATGGAAAGTATTCCAATTGAGGTCCAAAACCTTTTGTGTTATGCACTCTTTCTTTCTTCTCAATTTTCATATACTACTCTATGAAATTTGTGGGGATTTTTCTTTGTCTCTAGATCAACTTGTGCAAAATTTCACATGGTATCATATCTTTTCCAGGTTGAATCAAATTTTCTTCCAAAATAGTTTTCTAGAGTATTGTTTTGCAAGTACAATTTCTATGTATTCAATTTAGTTCCTTGTTGTGATTGCCTAGTCACTTCTAGTTTTGCACCAGAAGCAACAGAGAAACCAGATAAGTCCTAGAGAAACTGCATCCTATTAATTTTGGTTCATCCAAATTGGTTTACCTAGGTGTGATGTGCTACTGAATGTGTCTTAAGCCCTAAATGTTTGGAACATTCCCCCCTATAGTGTGACACTTTACCCCATATATGGTGGTGTATTGCATATTATTAATGTAGGCTTGGGTATATTAATGGGTCTGTTAGTTGTTAATGTACACATATGTCTCCTATATATATGAAGGAGATATTCTCATGCTAGTAAGCATTGTATATTGTCTTGTCTTGGGTGTTGGAGACAATTACCACCATACACACTCATTTTGGTCAATTTGGCCTAGTTAAACCACTATCCTAAGTTTTATTGACTTAATTGACATCAGAGGAGCACTATATGACATCAGCATGAGCACACCCATGCCTACCTTCAGTCAAGGACGCCAACTAAGCCTTCTCCTTCATTTGGGGAGGCTAACTGGAGCACTCTGGGGGTGATCTGAGTGTCATAAATGCACTTAATTGATAATTGATGGTTACAATCAGTTAAACAAAGTAGTGAAGGTGCCTCCTTTCATTAAATTGATTATTTAATTAATATTTAATGAACTGGAGTCAACAGGGGCACCTCCAACCACTTCTGATGGTCAGTTAGACTTCAATTAACCTCATCGGGGTTCATTGGATTTATTGATGCGCTACCACTTGTTGCTTGGCTTGCAGTGACATGTGTCTGAGCTACTTTAAGTTAGATTCAGTCATTTATTACACTCCAACTTTAGTTAGGACTCAGTTGAGTCAATTAGGGTTTTTATCAGTGGTTAACTTGAGTGTTCACTGTGGCTTACATTCAGTTAAGCTAGACTCACTCATTCAATTTGAATGACCTCCTTGGGAATTAGAATTGTCTTGGAATTCATGCATCTGGCATGATCATTATATTGTATCATCATTCTTTCATTTGATTATACAGAGCTACTACTTCCATTCGAGCACCATTTTTCCAATTTTATGCATATTTGTCCAAATTCTTTCTGAGAATGTGTTTTCAGTTCCTAGACCACTGTGACAAATTAATATGGTATTAGAGATCATGGTGGGATGAAGCTCAGATCTCTCAAAATCAAGGTTTTTGACAGATCTTGCATGAAAAAGCTCAAAAATCTAGCACTTGAGCAAAAGCTCAAAAATCTAGCACTGCACCAGAAGCCAAGGCTTACCACTTAATACCCCAAGTAAAGGAATTGTTGATCAAGCTTTCTTGATCAACTGTGCTGGGTGTGATGAAATCATAAAATGTGTAGGCTATCCGACCTTACGGTACCCCTTTTGTTGTGATTTGCAGGTTTTTAATAGGTGAAAGCATTCGCTCCAATAGTTTCAGATGGCTTCTTCCGTAGAACACTTGACTCCATTCAATTTCCACTCATGGAAAGGAGACATGGAGATCCAGCTACATCCCAGAGGACTCTATAGGGTCACTATGGACACTGAAGAAGAGGCTGCCTCTATGACAGACAAAGCTAGATTCTTAAACAAGAAAGATGAAGAATTCGAATTCTTGTGCCTCTCTATTTCCTGGGATCTTCTTTTCCATATCTCAGGATTAAATACTCCAAAGCAAATCTAGGACAAATTGGAAACCCTATATGGAAAGTAGGATGATTTGAGAGTATGCCAGCTTGAGAATGAGTTGATGTCTCTCCAGCCTTCCAATTTTGATACCTTAAATGATTTTTTCACAAAGATCAAGCACATTGTCTTACTGCTGAAGCAATGTAATGTGGAGAAGGAGGATGATCAGCTCATCCTCTCCATACTTTCCAAAATTGGAGTTGATTATTCAATTTTTGTCTCTACATTCCGTGCGAGGAAGCTCACGACCCCTGGATGGAAGATGCCTTCATTGAGTCCCTAACAAGTGAACATGATAAGCTTATCCATATGGGGATCATCAAATCCTCTCGTGATCAATCCCAACATGTCTCAGGGCCCAAAGATCTGAAGGGAAAAGGAAAGCAGCAGAAGAACCCAAAAACCAAATTTGAATCTCCTAAACCTAAAGTTGAAAACCAGCAGCATGAAGAGTCTTCCGGCTCAAAGAAGAACAAAGGAAAAGGGCATCATGGAAAGGAAAAACTCAAGTGTTCATACTACAGGAAGGGCTTCCACCCTGAACATGCCTGCATGAAAAATAAACTTGATGAAGCTGCCTCTCTCCTTAAGAGAAATCACATCAATATTCCAGAAATCTTTTGGAGGAGAGATCAGCAAGATCAGTAACCACAGCATGAAATAGGTCATGCCCTCATGGCAAGCACTTCAAATTCCAAAGCACTGTTGATAGATTCTAGAGCTTCAAACCACATGATGGTTGAAAGAGACTCCTTCTCATCTTTGGAGACCGGAAAATCCATTCCCATCCACATGGGAGATGACTCCACCATCATATCCAAAGGACAAGGTACTGTAGATCTTGAGCATGGCTATTTTTCAAATGTTCTGTATGTACCATATATGGCATCAAAAATCCTTAGTGTTTATTAAATGACACATACAGGAGTTCCCAAGAGAGTCTCCTTCACCCTGGATGATGTAGAGATCACAGAACTTTCATTCGGAAAACTTGTAGCAAAAGGTCTTGCAAACCATCATGAAAAAGCCTATGAGTTCTCCCATTTTGTGGCGGATGAAAAGCCCACCGCATTGCTGAATCATGGAAATGAAGCTAGTATACTATGGCATGAGAGGTTCAGCCATCTAAACTTCAAATACTTGCAGCAATTAAAAAATAATTCTATGGTTGAAGGCCTCCCGATCATCAAAGATACCACTGGAATTTGCAAGGGCTATGTTGTTGGAAAGCACCCTGAGCATAAGTTCGATCGGGGGAAGGCAAGCCGAGCATCATGCATCATGGGACTGATAAATTCCTATATCAATTATCCCATTCCTATCACATCCATGAATGGATCAAGGTACGTTCTTAATTTCATTGATTATTTTTCCAGGTACACATGGGTCTTCTTTATCGAAAAGAAGTCGGAAGTCTGTGAAAAATTCACTGAATTGAAGGCCTTGATTGAGAATGCATCTGGCCAAAAGATCAAGATCTTGAGATATGATAATGGTGGGGAGTATGTCAGTAATTATTTACTACATATATATTCCCAAAGTGGTATTCAGGTCCAACATTCAGTTCCATACCCTCCCCAGTAGAACGGTGTAGCGGAGAGGAAGAATTGGTGTCTCAAGGAAATGACCACCTGTATGTTGGAATCAAAGAAGTTGGATGAAAATTTGTGGGTGGAAGCCATGCATGCTGCAACATATATTCAAAACATAATTCCACACTCATTTATAAAAGGGAAGACCCCTTTTGAAGCATACTTTGGACACAAGCTGGATGTGTCGAATTTGCGGGTGTTTGGGTCCACTACATGGGTCCGAATTCTACTTGATAAAAGGAGGGATTTGCAACCAAAAAGAATAGAATGTCTATTTATTGGGTATATTGATGAATAAAAAGGTTTCAATATGATGGATATAAAAACAAAATAGATCATCATCGAAAGGAGTTTCAAGTTCGATGAGCCTCTTCAGGAGGTGGAACTAGTGAAGGAGAAAACTACTGAATTTTCTTCCTATTTTACCGAATATTTGGATGATGAAATTGGGGGTGATGAACCTGATTTGGATCCTATGATTTCTGATATCAGTGTACAGAAAACATTAGATGCTGAATTAGAACCTGAAGTACAAAATCATCTCCCAACTTGGGCCCGACAAACACTCTCCTCCGCAGGAGATAACATTGGAAATCTGGATGATCCAAGAAGAACCCGGTCTGATTTCCAAAGAGCATTTATTGCACTCTCTTGTCCTAATTATTTGCTGTCTGAATCTTGTTATTTGATGATAATTTCATACCCTAAGTATTACTACCATGCTCAAAAGGATCCGATATGGCAAGTTTCCATGGATGAAGAGATGAATTCTCTTCAGAAAAAACACTACTTGAGAGCTAGTTTCTCTTCCTCCGAGAAGGAAATTGGTTCAATGCAAGTGGGTGTTTCAGACTAAGGTTGCTGGATATGGAAGCACTTGAAAATATAAGGCAATTCTATTGGAAAAAGGTTTCTCCCAGGTTCAAGGTGTGTACTACCATGAGACTTTTGCATCGGTTGCAAAAATGGACTCCATCCGCCTAGTTTTGGCAATTTCAGCATCTAAGCACTGGGAAGTGCATCATATGGATCTTAAGTCAGCCTTTATACGTGGAGATATTCATGAGGAGATATACATGAAGCATCCTAAGGGCTACATTTCTTATTCATCTTTGGTTTGCAAGATAAATAAGTCACTATACGAGTTAAAACAGGCCCCAAGAGAGTAGTATTCCAAGATGGATGCCTTCCTTCTCTCGCAAAACTTCCAAAGGTGTAAATCAGATATAAATGTGTATATACAATAGTATTCTAGTTATTTGAATATTATTGTTTTATATGTTGATGAATTACTGATCACAAGTAGCACAGTTGCTTCTATTTTAGTCATCAAAACTGCTCTCCACAATGCATTTGAAATGAGCGATTTGGAGCTCTTAAAACAATTTTTGGGGCTCGAAATTGAGCAAAATTCTGATGGGATAATGGTCACTCAGTAAAAATACATATAAGACCTGTTATTAAAGTTTAAAATGGTTGAATGTAGAGCTATTCCATTCCCTTTTCTTTCAGGGATCAACCTTGAAGAAGGAAAAAGCACACCTCCCATGGACTGCACTATTTATCGACAGTTGATTGGTAGCTTGTTGTACTTGACTCATTATAGGACTGATATCTATTATGACATGAATACTATATCAAGATACATGAAGCAGCCCCATGATCTTCATTGCATGGCATCCAAGAGGATCCTCCAGTACATTCAGGGAACCAAGACGTATGGCATTCACTATGTTGCAAACTCCGAGCTAGAGCTAGTTGGATACACAGATTCTGATTGGGCAGGTGATTCTATTGATGAGAATTCTACTTCTAGATATGTCTTCATGTTTGGTGGTGGCCCCATTTGTTGTTCTAGAAAAAATCAGGCCGCCATAGCATTGTCTTCAGTAGAGGCTGAGTACCGAGGAGCGTTGAGTGCTTGCATCCAAGCTGTTTGGTTGCAAGGCATTCTTTTAGAGTTTGATATTGGTAGTACTTTGTCCACTATCCTCTTTTGTGAAAATCAAATTTCTATTAAGATATAGACAGATCCAATGACCAGGCAAAGGACCAAGCATGTAGAGATACACATGCACTATATCAGGGAGCTATTGCATGACAGGACCATCATTCTGCAATACTGCCTGATTGATGAGCAGATTGCAGGCATCTTCACCAAGAGATTTTCAAAAAAGTTCACTTACCTCCATTCATTGTTGGGGGTGAGTTCATCAGGGTGATCCAACTACTTTCAGTGTTCAACTTGAGGGGGGGGTTTCCCACTGGGTTTTCCCTCTTTTCCTCACTTAGTTTTTTTTTAGCATTGTTTGAGTTTCAGTATTGTACAGGGTGACCTATGGCCTTTGTTGATGGGGCCCTAGAATTCTTATGCACTTTATGTTTTCTACTTCTCCTGAGTATAGCTTAAGAGGGGCTGTTGGAGACATTTACCACCATACATTCTCATTTTGGTCAATTTGGCCTAGTTAAACCACTATCCTAAGTTTTATTGACTTAATTGACATTAGAGGAGCACTATATGACATCATCATGAGCACACCCATGCCTACCTTTAGTCAAGGAGTCCAACTAAGCCTTTTCCTTCAATCAGGGAGGCTAACTGGAGCACTCCGAGGGTGATCTAAGTGTCATAAATGCACTTAATTGATAACTAATGGTTACAATCAGTTAAATAGAGCAGTGAAGGCCCCTCCTTTCATTAAATATATTATTTAATTAATATTTAATGAACTGGAGTCAATAGGGGCGCCTCCAACCACTTCTGGGGGTCAATTAGACTTCAGTTAACCTCATCGGGGTTCATTGGAGTTATTGATGCGCTACCACTTGTTGGTTGGCTTTTAGTGACATGTGTTTGAGCTACTTTCAGCTAGACTTAGTCATTTATTGCACTCTAACTTCAGTTAGGACTCAGTTGAGTCAATTAGGGTTTTGATCAGTGGTTAACTTGAGTGTTCACTATGGCTTACATTTAGTTAAGCTAGACTCACTCATTCAATTCGAATGACCTTCTTGGGAATTTGAATTTTCTTGGCATTCATGCATCTAGCATGATAATTTTATTGTATCATCATTCTTTCATTTGATTATACAGAGCTACTACTTCCATTGCAGCACCATTTTTCCAATTTTATGCATATTTGTCTGAATTCTTTGTGGGTCTGTGTTTTCAGTTCCTAGACCACTGTGACAAATTAATATTGGGTACACAAATACATTATGCAAGGAGGTTCATCCCTCGATTAGGATTTTATTTATATATGTTCTTCATTATTAAGGCATGGATTACTCTCTTTTGGCCTATTACTCTCGTGAAAAAAAACCAATGTGTTATACTATAAAGGCACTACTTTGCCCTATTAGTTAAAAAAAAACTTTTTTATTTTAATCCAATGCACACCATAGAATGAATTCTTTCATAGATGATATTTCATTGTGCAAGTCTCTATCAATAGAAGATCAAGGAAAAACATGTGAGAAAAAGTGTTGAGAAATGTTGCAAACAAGGAAAATAGGTGGATCAAATGGTGATGAATCTAAAGTTTTTCTTTGATTTTTTAGTAATAATGTATTTCTTAACAATACTAGGTAATAAGTTTCAAACATTTGATTTCACATATGTTGAATGGTGTGCAAGGACCAACAATGAGGGAACATAAGGTCCTCCTATGAAGAAAAAACTATGAATGATGTAAATGATGATGAATTGGTCCTGAATTTATCCAGTATTGAGCTTAAGTGTTTGTTGTGGAGCCTAATATTGCATATTTAGAGATGTTAGTGTTCAACCATGTTTGTACCCCAGTATTACTGTACACTTATCCAAGTAGGGGGGTGCAGGGGAACATCATTTCCCCCATGGGGGCCTTAGGGGGGGACATAAGGTCCTCATATTTAGAAAAAAACTATGAATTATGTAAATGATGATGAATTGGTCCTCAATTCATCTATAGTTTTGCTAGAAGTGTTGGTTGTGGATCCTGATCTTCCATATTTAGAGATGTTTTTGTTCAGCTGAGTTTGTACCCCAATTTTACTATACACTCATCCCAGTAGGGGGGTGCAGGGGGACATCATCCCCTCGTAAGGTCCAAGGGAAATCCAACCCCTGAAAGAAATTTTTGGGATGTTTGCTAGACAACAATTTATGGGCCCATGGTAATTTCCCTACAAAAGGAAAGAATTGTAATGTGGCTATGAGAGTGTGAAGTGTGCAATGAAGTTGCTTTAGGTTGTGCCCCTTCATTTTCTTGGATGGTATAATAATGAAGGACTGGCAATTTTTGTGTGGATGTAGCCCATGTTGGGCGAACCACATTATATATGTGTCTATCTTGTAATGTGTTTTAATATTTGCATCTTGTTTATTGTTTATTGTTTATTGTTATCGCTCCACGATCCTATTTTTTCTAACAATTGGTATCAGATCCAAAGGTCTATTTAGCTAGTAAAATCGGAGGAAAGAAGGGTTCCTGGTTCAAGTGGGAGAAATGGAAAAAGAAGGAAAATTTAGGTTCAAGAAATTTAACAGCCAAAACTACTAGTTATGGAAGATGCAAATGGAGGACTATTTGTACCAAAAGTATCTATACCTACCGTTGGGTGAAAAAAAAACCATCTAGCAACTATGAAGGATAACGAATGGGAGGTTCTTGTCAGAAAGACATTGGGAACAATTTGGTTGTACTTGGCTTTGTTGGTGGCTTTTGATATTTCAAAAGAAAAGACAATTGAGGGTGTAATGAGCGCATTGGGTAAGATCTATGAAAAAATCTTGGCTTCCAACAAGGTATTTTTTAATGAATCGTTTGTTTAATATGAAAATGTCAGAAGGGGAGTCTGTTGCTGACCATTTAAATTAATTTAATACAATTACTAGTTAGCTAAGTTTTGTAAAAGTGAAATTTGATGATGAGGTTAGGGCTCTGCTAATCCTATGATAATTACCAAGAAGATGGAATGGATTGGTCATGGTTGTAAGTTACTATGTCCTTAGTTCAAACAATCTTAAATTTGATGATGTTGTTGGTCTTATTATTAGAGAGGAAATGCGAGGAATAATCATAGGTGAGACATCAAGTAATGCATTGACCATGGAGAGAATGGGAAGACAAAGGGAGAGAGGAAGGAGCCCAATTAATCACAACATTTCTAGAAAGGGAAAATCCAAGTCCATACTGGAAAATATAGAGTGTTGTAACTATGTTAAGAGAGGGCATATGAGGAAAGACTGTAGAGCTCCAAAGAAGAAAGGAGATAGGTAGCAAGAGACTACTCTGGAAGCAAATGTAGTAGGTGATGTGTTGCAAGATGCTTTTATTTGTGAATTAAATAATAATAGTGTTTATTAGGTAGTATATTCAGGTGATTCATGTCATGCTACACCCCATAGGAAATTATTTCATGATTATGTTCCAAGTGATCTTGGACATGTTTTATTGGGGGGTGATTAACCATGTAAAATTGTTGGAATGGGTAAGGTACACATCAAGTTAAATAATGGAAATGAATGGCTGATAAAATATGTAAGGAATATTCCTACTATGAAAAGAAGTCTAATCTCAACAGGAGAGTTGGGAGATAGTGGATGTTTGTCTATATTTGGAAAAACATGGTGGAAGATCACTAAAGGTGGAACACCCCGGTTTTGACCCCGTTTGCATTAAAAATGTATATGATGTTTATATTGTAATTAATCATGGTGTGGAGCTAAAGGAAAAATCCCCACCATCGATTTATAGTTTTATGTTTTGGCAATTAAAATCGTTGCCAATGGTATTTCATGCTAGCCAACACATTATAATTTTGGCATCATGTAAATATGCAATTTAATTAAAAACCCACAACCAGCTATGTCAATGCAATAATAATGAGATGGGGGCATGATTTCATAAGGATAAGGGGGGGGATATTCAAACATTTGGGGACAATGGGGAAAATCCAAATGCCAAAGGGAGAACCCATCAAACTATCAACTACTTTTCTTGTCTCATTCACCTAATCATTTATTACTGCCAGAAATTGGTTGAAGTAGTTATTGCATGGGAATGGGAAGAGTATGGGAAAAGAAATTCGAATTTGGGGAAACACCCATTTTTGGGATAAAAAATTTTGGCTTTTGGGGCAAGTTAACCCCCAAAAATGCATGCCCATTTGATCATACACCCACGTTCTCCATTTCCTCACACACTGGAAGCTTAGGAGTTGTTTTACCTTCACAACTTTTCCTGCTATGTGTTCTCCTTCACATTGGGGGCTCCTGGGAATTTTTCTCACCCATCATTGATCCACGTTGGGGCTCTCTCAAGCGGCTGGGAGTTTTTTGTGTGTGGCATTCATGTCTTTGGGTTTGCAGTGTGTGTTTTCCCTCACGTGCGCAGTCGTTTCTTCATTTTCCTTAGGCTAGGAATTCGTTTTTGGTAATGATATGTGGTTGGGTTTCTTCCCCAACGATATTGTTGCATTCCCCCATTGTTTCCCAAGATGAAATTCATTTTTGGTAATTCCCAATGAATTGGAGAAGAGACCATGATTTATTGGATGTTATTGAGTCTTTTTTGGACACGTTAGGGCCAAAACATCCATGGAAATCGAATTGTTGTTAGGGGGTTGTTTTCACCCATCTTGGCAATTCGTTTTGTTGCCCAAAATTGTTTTCCTCAACCCAAAATTGTGTATCTTGTTGTGTATGCATATGTGATTTGGTTTGAACTGAATTGGGAGTGGAAATGAGGTCTGACTAGCTTGATAAACCTAGTGTGTGAAGGAACCTCATAAACAGATGGATGGTTTTCTTCTTTGCACACCCTGAATAGCACTGAAAGGGAAGGCATAGACTGAGGGACTATGTAGTAGATAAGGGGATGCTTCCTTGTGTTGGGTGGGTAGATGTTTAGAAGCCAGGATATATTTGGTGCAGGGGTCCATAGCTCTGTTGAGGAGCTCACTAGCTTAGAAGTCAGCCTTTCCAGCTCCTTTGCATCCTGATAAACCCAACTGTGTTGGCTTGGATGAGTTTTGTTGTATCCTTGGCTATGTGTTAGCATGCTAGTGTTCCTTATTCATTGTGGGAATCATTCCTAGCTCGGGGGTGGCAATGTTGCTAAGAGATTGATGATCAATATGGCCTATGGTTGGGTGGAACGTTGCAGTGACATAGCTAGTTGCGGGATGAGCTTCTTCCAAGATAAGTATTCTTGTCTATTTCATCTCTATAATGGTAATTGTTGTTTAATGAAAATGATGAACATGTGTATGTTTCTGTTGTATGTTAAATTTTTATGCATCTGTGTATGTTACTAGTTCAATGCATGCATTTTAATCATGTATATGTTCATGGGATTTAAATTTCCCGGATTACATAGCAGCATTAGTTGTGTCTTCTCTCCGGTAGAGGGGCGGGGACGTGACAAAAGGAGAACTGGTAATAGCAGAAAGAGATAGGACATGTAAGTTATATTTATGTCCTCATAATATTGATTATTCTATCTATTTAGCTTCCACAGAATGAGGTACATCATTGTAGCATCATATGCTTGGCCACATGAGTGAGAAGGGGATGCAGATTCTCCACTCAAGTAAATTTCTTCCATATCTGAGGTAGCTAATTTTGGAATTCTGTGAGAACTATGTTTACGAAAAACAAAATAAGGTTATATTTATCAGGGTTGGGAAACAAAATAAGAGTGAAAAGTTAGAGCTTGTGTATACATATGTATGGGGACCAGATCAGGTACAATTTCTTGGTGGCTCTTGTGATTATGTTACATTTATTGATGATGCAAGTGGAAAAACTTGTTTTTATTGCATTACACAGAAATATGATGGGTTTTCTGCTTTTAAGAAGTGGAAATATTTGGTTGAGAATGAGATAGTAAAAAGGTTGAAATGTCTTAGATCTTATAATGGAGGTGAATACTACAGCAAGGGGGTTGATAGTTATTGTTCATACCATGGGATCTGTAGTGAGAATACAGTCCTAGGAACACCACAAGAAAATGATGTGTCAGAAAGGATGAACAGAACAATCATGGAGCATGCAAGGTGTATGAGATTACATGAGGGTTTCCCTTACAGTTTTGGATTGATGATGTAGATATTGTCATTTATTTAATAAACAAAGGGAATTCAATAGCTTTGGAAGGTGGAATTCCATAGGGGGAATTAGATAGGTAAAAAGGTAAACTACTCATTTCTGATAGCTTTTGGTTGTGAAGTATTTTTCCAAATTGATAAAGAAAATAGAACAAAGCTTGAGACTAAATCCAAGAAATGTACCTTTATGGATACGAGGTTGATGATTTTGGTTATCGCTTATGGGATTATGAAAATAAAAAAATCACTAGGTGTAGAGATGTAGTATTCAATGAAAAGGTTATGTATAAATATCGGTTGCAGGGAAAGAAAGAAAAAAAGGAAAATACAGAGTACACAGTGTTTGATGAAATCAAAGAAAATTAAGTTCCAAAGGCACCATAAAATGAAGAGAATCTACATGTATCTCAAACTCTTGCAAATGTAAGAATATCTACCAAGATAAGTAGACCCCCTGAATGATTCTCTCCTTCACTGTATTACTTATTGATGATTGATTATGGTGAACCAGAATGTTATGAAGAGTCAATGCAGGTAGAAACTAGAAAGAACTGGGAGCAAGGAACGAATGAGGAGATGGAATCATTGGTAAGAAACCACACCTGGGATTTGGTTGAGTTTCCTACAGGGAAAAGAGCATTGTGGAATAAATGGGCTTACAGGTTGAAGGAATAATATGGAGGTAAGAAGTGGTACAAGGATATACTTTTTGTAATGGGGTTTGTACAAAAGAAAGGTATAGACTTTGATGAAATATTTTCTTGTGTTATTAAAATTACTTCAATTAGGACCATTTTAAGTCTAGTGGTGGTAGAATATTTTCATATTGAACAGTTAAATGTAAAAACAACCTTTCTCCATGGGGATTTGGAGGAAGATATTTATATGCAGCAACCACAGGGGTATGAGGTCAAAGGGAAGGAGAATTTTGTTTGCAAGTTGAAGAATATCTTGTATGGAATGAAACAAGCTCCATGGCAGTGGTATTTAAAATTTGATAACTTTACGACAGAACATGGTTATAGTAGATGCCATTCTAACCACTGTGTTTATTTCAAGAGGCTAGATAATGGAAGATATATTATCTTGTTATGTGGATGACATCCTTGTTTCAGGGTCTAACATGCAGGATATAAATGTGATAAAAATGAAACTAGCTAATTCATCTGTGACGAAGGATTTGGGTGCTGCAAACCAAATCCTTGGTATGAGAATAACAAGAGACAAGAAAATTGACAAATTGACACTGTCTCAAGGTGAGTACATAGAAAAGGTGTTGGAGAGGTTTAGAGTGCAGACTGTAAAACCAATTAGTACATATTTGGCCAACCATTTCAAACTAATTAAGGATATGTATCCCAAGACACATGAGGGGATAGAATACATGTCCAAGATTCCCTATTCATTAACAATTGGTATCTTTATGTATTCCATGGCATGCAGAAGACCATATATCGCACATTTAGTGGGAGTTGTGATTAGGTATATGAACAATATAGGTAAAGAGCATTGGATGATAGTGTAATGGATTCTCAAGTATTTGATAGATCTACCACTTATCGTGCATTATGTTTTGGAGGTTCACACATTTTTCTACATGGATATGTTGACGCAGATATGGATGGTAATAAATACAATAGCAGGAGCACCACAAGGATTTTTTTTACTGTAGGTGGAATAACAATAAGTTGTATTTTTGAACCGTAAAAGGTTGTTGCACTTTCAACAATGGAAGAAGAGTGTGTTGCTGCTATAAAGGCTAGTAAAGAGATGTTTTGCTTGCATAGGTTCATTTAGTAATTGGGTAAGAAGAAGGAGAATAGAAGTTTGTACAGTGATATCCAGAGTGCAATTCATCTTTCAAAGAAATCATATTTTCATTCAAAGACTAAACATATACATCTCAAGTCTCATTTCATAAGATCTATTTTGGATGATGAACTGTTTAAGTTGGAAAAGATACATACTAGTGAGAATTATGTAGACATGTTGACAAAGGTTACTACCAAAGAGAAATAAAGTTCATTCTTAGTTTTTGCTGGCCTTCAAGCGTGAAGGTGAATATGAGAAATTTTTCAGGTCCAAGGTTCATAACATAGTCCATGGTTCATAACATAGTCTAGCAAGTGTAGCTGCAGTGGATTTGTTTTGACCAGTCTCTAAGTGGGATATTATTGGTTGTGGAGCCTGATACTCCATATTCAAAGATGTTATTGTTTAGCTGTGTTTGTACCCCATTTTTATTGTACACTCATTCCAGTAGATGGGTGTGTGGGAAGTGCCACTAAGAAAGGGGGTTCTGGCGCAAAGCCCCCAAAAGAAATTTTTGGGATGTTTGTTGGCCAACAATTTACGGTCCCATGGTATTGGGTGACCCATGATATTTTACCATGGTAGTTCCCCTATAAAAGGAAAACATTCTAATATGGTTGTGTATTATATTGTAGCATTGTAAAAAAAATCTCTATGATTGTGTGAGAGAGACTATGAGAGTATGGAGAGGAAGTGCAGCAGAGTTGTTGTAGGTTGTATTCCTTCGTTTTCTTGGATGGTATAATAATAAAGGACTGGAAATTTCTATATGGACATAGTCCATCTTGGGTGAACCATGTTCTATCTGTGTCTCTCCTATAAGTGTTGTAATATTTGCATCTTGTTTATTATTTATTTTTATTTCTCTACGACCCTTTTTTTCTAACAAGAAGTTAATGACAAGGGGGGATTTTTTATAAAAGTATGAGGGATATACTAGAAATGATGTTTACATGTTGTTTTCACCTATAATATAAAATTAAATCCAATGAATCCAATAATCAAGAACCCTATTCAACACTTGTTGCTATGGTACGCTCTTTGAATTACACAATTGGGTATATAATACTCTAAATCAAAATATACTTATTACAATTTATTTATATGTGTGTAGATGGGACATGGATAGGTAGGATAAAATCAAGCAAATCAACAAGACATTTCAAATAACCGAAGTACAATATCCTCTACAAGTGATGACTAAATTAGGCATTGAAACAGTTTGAGTGATGAATGATGATCAATATAATTAAATACCTCAAGTTTTATATTTTGGAATGCTTGTCTATAAAAACTATATTTTTTTAATATTGACATATTGTCCCAATCACTATGACAATAGGTTACTGAACAATTATTAATTCTTGACATTTTGATTATTGTGGACCTTTATATTGTTCTATTTTATATAATGAAGGGTATCTTATTGATAATTAATCAAATGAATTTATTTATTTTTATTGCAATATAGAGTGTTGTAAAATATTATGTTGTCAATTAAATATACTAATGATTTGCATTATTAAAATGAACAAAGATGTAATTAGCTAATATATATGTTTAAAAGATAAAACACATTAATGCAATGATTATATTCAAACACATTGATTACAATATAAAAGTAAGTATTATTATATAAAAATATTTAATTTATAATAATTGATATAAATTTTATAAAAAAACTATGAAGTTGCATTTTCATATCCACTAAAACATATTTATGCATTGTATTCATTTGAACTCGATAGTGTGTTTTGTACCTATTTAAGCACCAATGGGATTAAATTGTTCTTATGTACCAATGCTTATCATTGCAGTAAAAGCATCAGTACTCCCAAATAGAATAGCATTGTTTCCTTAATTTATTATATGGTTATTGTTGTCATCATTATTATCATTACTATTATACTGAAACTTTATGATGCATAATTATATATACAAATAATAGTTCTCACTAATACATAATTTGCAACGACGCCTTTAAAATATCTTATGAATCAATCATTTTATAATATCTTATACATACAAAATATGTGTGCGCAATGGTTTTCAAATGCATATATAAAATGCATTGGTGCATGCTATATAAGAAACGAAAGACCTGCAATAAAATCACATGGTTCAAAAACTATAGACAGCATGATAAACCAGCGAAACCAATGGAGATCAGACCGATTGGACCAACCGTCCCTGCGAGGGCCAAAGATAAAATCCGTCCGGAGACTGGAAATAAAATCCTCCTATGTTAACAACCCGACTATCTGACATCTGGTAAAATTCATCTAGAGAAGCAGATCGTTTCACTGTGTTAACAGGAACCATTCAGGAAATAAGACAAATAAATTTTATCGTCCATCTCACCCAATGAGATTTTTGAAAGAGAATCAGCGTCTACATTGAGCTCACGGTAGATGTGGAAGCATGAACAGCAGAAGAACTCACTCATCAACCTCTTGGAGTCCTTCATCCAATGAAATAATTCCAGCGATAGAACCTGAGCTTTGTCAAGAGCGATAGATGCCTTACTATTATTTTAAACGAGACAGTAAAAAATCCAACCATCTATAAGCTTAATTTATAGTGAACATCCACTAAAACCTATGTTGTCAACAACAAAGGTTTTTGGGCTTTTTTTTTTCAATTTTCTCAATCTTGTAACAATAAAAATCTTTGCTACATGGTGCTTTCCTTGGAGTGATAAAAAAAATTATTTGGTTAAAAACAAACCTAGCGAATGCATATCTCACTATGACACCAACATGACCACCATGACATGCATTACTCTAAATACATAGATTTCTAAGTTTTTCAATTAAAAACAAACACCATTTACATGGGAGTATGGGTTTTGAGTTAAGAGAACATATTGTTTGCATCTTAAAAGTTATTAAAAAAAACAAACTTGGGTAGAATCAAACACGATTGAGCATGGTGTGCATTTTCATCATGAGTAATTTTTTAGGTAGTAGGATTTTCAGAGTTTACTACCACTCCTGTGGGGCATAGAGCTAGTTAAAAGTATCGATGTAAATATTTATATATAAGACCTTGCGAAGACCATTTCTGACATGTCCAGTAGACTACAAGACTTGGGAATTAGTAACCACCCTTTAAGGAAAAATTATATATAGATATATATTTGTATTATAAATGAATAATTAGACTCGAAATAATTTTTCTTTAAAAAAACTAAATGTCATACCTAGTTTTTACTCATCAAATAACGAATGTTAAGTAGGTGCAGGGAGGCCAATGCAAGATAAAAGGAAAAATGCAAGTTCAAACACCACCACAAACTATTAAAGAATTTATAGGAGGAAAGTAAGACTTTGTGCAACACATAAGCTTATAGATTTCTTATGGATAAGTGTCTCATTAAGGCAATGGTCCCAATCCTATAAACAATTCTTAGCTCTTCCTTCAAAGTGATTGATATGATTCAAAAGTTCCAAAGTTATCACTAACGATGGAAAGGCATTGAGGTATATGCAAAGAAGGTAATGACCATGAAGAAGGAATTTTCATAGTAGGAGGCCAAGGGATACACAAAGTAAGGAACCTAGAAAAATTATGTGTAGAGTAGGTACTTTTGAGAAAATGGAAATTTGAAATCACTCTAGTCCTAGGGTAGTGTGCTCAAATGGATGCTTGGCCCATTGTGTGGTTGATGGCATAAAGATCACTTGTGGATGAAACAATAAGTGAATTGGTGTTGTAATACTAAACGTGTGCATAATTTCCATGTGTCTCCTTTTAGGCATCATTCATCCATTACTCCATTCATTTATGGTGAGGACTAGGAAAAATTGATAGTGGATGTGATGACCTGCAAGCAGGTGTCTATTAGAGTTGACGAAGGACACATGTTGAAAAAGTGGCATCAAATAGTGAGGATAGGGCACCAATTTGACTCCATAATATCATGCCATGTGCAATGAGAACCAAGCTACATAAAAAAATGTTCAGCTAACATGCCTCTCGGACAACATAGATGTACTATACTTATCCTCACAAATTTTATGCATTGAGACATTAAAATGTAACTTACTTAAATTCCTTTAAAAATAATTCGAAAACAATACTAATAATTATAGTGTTGAAATTTTATGTTCAATTTGAATGATTTACTTATTTTGAACGTTTTTAACATGTGGTTGTGGAGAGGAAATTGTCAACATTAATGTGAAGTAAAATTGTCATCCTGTCAATTTTAAAGGTTAGAAAACTATCTACCCATCATTTTCTCCTTATAAAGATACAATATGAAGTAAATCATATACATAAATACATACATACATATATATGACCAACTTTGATCTGTCATACCTTTAAAAAGGTTAGGAATCACTTGGTTTTGTTTATAATTTTATTTATGTCTTCAAAAATATTTAAGAGAATAAATTCTAGATCACCGTAGTTGTTATGAGTTAAGGTTAAGAAGGTCAATGTTGTAGCAAATATTTTGAAATTGTACTCTAATGTGGGTGTATGTAGTGGATTCAATGAGAAAGTAATTTTCAACTTTAACCATCTTAGTATCACAAATATGACAAATTCTTTCATTCCACGACGCTTCAAGAATTGTTTAGTGCCCTGTTTCACTATGGAACACATGAGCGTGTTTTCTTAGTTTATCAATGTTAAATTTATTCTTTATTATAGTTAAAATATAGGGATACTTTTAATATTCTAGATCAAGGTTGACCACCTCCTTATAATATATGAATTTTTTCTCATCCACTAATTCTTTATCACATGACAAGTTCCCCTTAAATTTAGATGTAATAATACTTTTAATATCATCATTATTCTGCAAAGTGACCTCTTCCTCTACTCCCCAATGATTTAGCGAAGATATGGCATATTTATGTCAACCTCAATAACGACATGGGTTTCTTTTACTAGAGTATGTAGAAATATTAGGAAGCCTCTTGTCTCCCATGTTGTTTATTTTATTCTTGTACATTAGGTACCTAGTCATAGCCATGCTCTCAATGGGGCACATGATCACTTCTTATGAGGAGGATAGGACAGGGTGTATTTCCTTCAATTTTTAGATTATATGTTATAAAGTGATTTTGTATTTTCTCTATCCCTCTCCATTATTCCATAGAGACATTGCAACCCCAAGCTTCACATCCATATAAGATAACAACAGTGATGAGAGTCTTAGAGGAGTTTATTTTTATACCAAAGCCAAAGGTCTACTTATTTACAATTGTTTTCAAGTCCATAATAATATTTTTATCATCTTAATCATTTTCTCAATGCTATGATTCTGTATAAGCTCATGATGAAAATTGATTAAGAGATATTTGTATGAAGGCACTTCCTCCAAGTTGTTATTTCCATACATTAAATTAGCATAAGTGATATTTTGGGATTTGATTGTCATATCCTTTTTTTTGTTAGCGTTAACAAACATACCCATCATAGAGAAAAAATCCTTGAGATTTTTAGTTGCTTATCAAAATCATAGGGACTCCTCACCATAAGAAACATATCATCAACATAAAGAAGGATAATGGTTGTGCTATCCAAAGTCGTCCCGACACAACCTATGCCTTCCAAGAAACCCTGTATATTGTCAATGTATATACCAAAAATAACAGGGGACAAGGGACAAACTTGCTCAAATTCTATGTTAAACTTAATTTATTCTAACTAGTCCTTAGAGTTCCTAAACTTAGAAATAACCTTCTTGTACAAACTTATTGTAGGATCTATGAACTTGAAAGGTACTTTTATCTCTTCTAATATATTCCAAAGGTTAGTTCACATAATTTTGTGAAATGATTTTCTAAAGTCAACAAAGCAACACAAAATACTGGTTTTATTATTACAATGTTCCTCATCAATGGCCTTACGTTTAACAAGGTGATTCACAGTTGAATGATGTTACGGAGAAAACTTCCTATGTCTTGGGGTGTACCACAACAGATAGAGAAACCACAGAAATCAATCCCTTCCTAATATGCAAGAGAAATAAAACATCTAACACTAAAGGATCTCGAAACATACCTTATTCCGGATGGTTGTAGTAGATCCCCATTGAGCTTTTTCCAATCCCACTTGCTTTAGCAATTTACTCTCAACAACAGTAAACAAGGAAAGCATGCTATGTGATATAGTGTTAGGCCTACTCTAGCATATATAATCAATGATACATAAGCAATTAAACACATCCATGGACTCAATATTCATTTAAATGCACATCATTGGATGGGAAAAGATATTTCTATTTAATAAATTAGAGATTACATAAGTGACAACCTCTGTCGACACGTCTCTGAACTGGAGAAACTGAGTCCTCCACCACCTCAATCCTCCATCTCTCGATAGCAAGCTCAAAAGCAAAGGAAAGCTTGGGAAAAACACAAAGTACTCCAAGGGACAAAGGGATGTAGACTCAAGTACAAGCAAGTCACGACAACAATGGACTATAGTTTTCTTTCTCTTCAATTCCTCTCCTTCAATGTATCCAAAGGGTTCCTTATATAGTTCTTCAATGGGGTAATGGAAGGTCAAATTCGAGCGATATTGAGGAATATGGAAGGCCAAGAGACAAGTGACTCGGATCCACATCAAGGAAAACTCCAAAAATATTTGGCCTTTTGCACACATCCCGATGTACGTGGATTTAAGGGTAATATCCACGTATATACGCGAGAAAGGGATTAAAAGTCACGTACACCAAATAATGAATGTTTTTAGGGATGATCTTGGAAACATAAAAGGTACAAAAATAGTCCATGGGGTCCAAAGAGTCTGCAGAGGGACAAGGAAGGCCATAAAAGTGTGATTAACCGTGTGTGGTAAAATCAGCTATAACAGATGCCCCCTAATGTGTGAGGTCAGAGGGGTAACATGATGGCCGAAATACATTATAAATCCATCCCAGAAGTGGAGTGATGAAGAACCAGGTGGAAGAACCAGCCATCCAATAGTATAATACAATAATCAAACTCTGCACATGACTGCAAATACATATAGTGGTCCTGGATACATAAGAGTACAATGGCCATGAATAGGCATGATATACAAACTATGACATGTGTAGTCATCGCCATGTACAATATATAATATATCATAATATTCATGATGAAGATATGCAAAGGACCAAGATCTCCATGAAAGCTAAAGATATACCATGGATCGATATCTCCATAATGCAGGTTGAAGATATCTGACATACACAGGAATCAAGTCACAAGAACTGAAATCTCATGAACACTGGCACGATCAAGGAGGTAGCATATATGAAATGCCACCAATATAGAAAGTCTTCTACACAAAACGCTATGAGTACATGTCCTACTATGTGAATAGAGGTGTCAAGGTCGAACATAGTAGTCCATCGTCTGATTACTAGTCATTGATGCATACCATTAATAGACGCGAGATCACCCACCGATAATGAAAATGGGAATCAAGGTACTAGAGTGCAATATAACAAGTGCAAATAAATGTGTTGAGGTCGAACACTTGAAAGAATCCATTGATCAAGGGACATTGATGTATTCCCAAAACTGTCAATGGCGAGAGAGCCTACCATTGATGACTGTAAGTCTTAATGCACTCAAATGACTCTAGACTCCTATCCCAGAATAAATGATCTAAAGTCAATGGGATGGAATTCGCTGGAAGGAGCATTAAGGCATCCCCTATTAACCAACACAAGGTACTCAGCAATGATGTATAATGTGGAAGGACTTGCACAAGATGTGCACAAACCAGTAATAGTACTGGGAATGGCCGACATGCAAAGTCAAGACAACCGAGAAATGCTCGGCTCAGGTTTAAAACTTCCTTTGAAAAAGAGCATGAAGGAGAATGGTGACTAAATGTAGGCATCATAGACACGATATACAAAACTAGGAAATCTTTGTGACATAGGAGGCATCAAGAGAGGCTCCATAGGGATTGGAAGCTTAACTAGTAAGTGGAGAAAAACTCAGAGATACAAGTACAGCTCCTAAAGTCAAACTACTAAACCAACCAATGGATGTGATATACAGTGCTCTATTCGAAGGCGACACGACTCGACTGCTGCCAAAGATAAAATCTTTTCTTGTTCGGCTTTTTGGTTTTTTGATTTTTTTTTTGGGAATTTTTCAGATATTTTGATAATCTTGAAAAAGAATAAAAGTGCTTTATACTTACAAATCTAGGAGGAGATGAGTGTCAAAGGGAAAGTAAACTAGTTCCAAGCAGTGGAACATACCTATGCTCAATGCAAGGGAACATGTGCAAGATAACGAGACTCGGGGGAAAGTCCCCTCCCAGTAAAAATGGGGAA
Source organism: Pseudotsuga menziesii (assembly GCA_001517045.1). Classification (NCBI taxonomy): domain Eukaryota; kingdom Viridiplantae; phylum Streptophyta; class Pinopsida; order Pinales; family Pinaceae; genus Pseudotsuga; species Pseudotsuga menziesii. The sequence continues at coordinate 97,237 of LPNX010659390.1, read as the reverse complement.
TCAAGCTGCAAAAGATATATAAAAATGATCTGCTTGGCTAGACATGACACAAGATTGGGCTATGTGGCTGATAATCAAAGTCAAGGAAGCTGACATAAGGCTCAATAAGGCAAGCAAAACTCATGATAATGCAATTACAACTTGACATATACAAGGGAGTCCCAGGGAAAAGGATAGCATAAAGGTCAAGAGGAGTATGAACTTTCTTACTCAAAGTCATGGCGATACTATACAAAGGACTCCCACACCCTAAAGGAGAAATGTCGGCATGGGAACCAAATGCAATACATGATCTAACTAGGGTACCCATATATGGTAAAGCTCTACCCATATATGATCACAACATGTCACGTCTAAAAACAGCAAGAAGGTTCCGTGACAAGATGGAATGGGTTCGTACTTAAGGTTAAAATGAAATGGTCATAAGGTTATACAAAATGAAAACAGATGTGAAACCTAACCTATATGCCAGTTTAGACATAATACCTGTAGTAGGCATGAACAGATCAAATCCATGGTCAAACCACACTCAAAATGGACTCCTACAACATCAAATTAGTTCAAACGGTCCAAAATAGTCAAAAACTATAGAAAGTGAGTAAAAATTTCAAAACTTTTTCTATAAATAGTAAAAAATTTAAAAATTTTCATATCATTTGAAATTTTTACCCAACATAGTGTATTTGAGCTCAGAACTTCAGAAGCGAATTCTGGGAGCATCATCCAGCGGAATCTCTCTCCATTTGATGCAGGTAGATTCTCATTCCCTCCTCCTTCATTTTCATGCAAATTTTTTGAATTTTCATGGTCCATTTTATTTTTTAAGCCATCCATACTTGTGCATTTCAGCCCACATGGAAATTGGGATTTTTTCCATGTATAGGGCTCGCCATACGCAGAAAAAGCACCAAAAACTGTGTACATACGTGGCTGTTTTGAGAATAGTTGCGTACATGGCCACAAACAAGGTTTTCAAAGGCAAAAATTGATTAAAACTTTGGTTTTTGTGCAGGATGGTGCTAGAATGGAGGGAAAGAGAGCATGGTGACATGGAGGAAGCTGTGTAAGGTGATCTCATGGCCCAACAATCATTACAGGCATGTGGCTTATATAAGTTTTGGTGTCTTGCAAGCCTAAGGGACAAACCAAGACTACTCCAGCTACTGGTGGACTATTGGGATCTAGAATCTGAGACATTTTAGATAGATGGGATGTCGCTCAACACTGAGGTTGAGGACATATATTTTATCACTGGTTTGTCCTAACGAGGAGATATGGTGAACCTCTAATCTCATGGGCTAGGAGGCGGGTTGACCATAGATGAGTACACAGTGGTGTACTGCTTTCCGGAGACGAAAAAGGTTGGGAGTCAAATCCCAACAAACTCTATCCAGATTCTGGGGCTGAAGGCCATACTTTTGGCACTAGGAAATATTTCAGGGTCAGCTTCACTGCACCAGGCCTCACGGCCAATGATGTTCTATACGGTAGAGTGTATGTGACCTACAGTGTATGACTGGAGTACAACGCTGTTGAGCAACATGAAACAACAGCTCAGTGACTACAAGATGGGTAGGGTGTGGAACTTTGGGTTCGACAGTATACTGAGCATGTTTTTCTTTGAGTGAGTTCCAAAGATAAGCCCTAGGGTGGACATTGCTCCATATGGAGTTCAGGATCCAGCCCAGCGATGCTGGTAGAATGTCATACATAGACTGGGCGGAGGTAGGGTGGCTAACCCCTACCAAGCAGACTTATTTCCATGGTGGTAGAGATAGATTGTCGCGATAGAGGACTACCCCTATGTAGGGATAGAATTTTTTGGAGATCTATATATGCCGCTACCACTAAGAGTAGCTTATGGTGACATAGGTAAAGAATCCCAAACCCACTTTTAAAGTTTTGAATTATTTAATTTTTTTGTGTTTTTTGATATATTGACTCAAAAGACATATTTTTGGTGTGACGACACATAGTGACAATCTGTCATGTATATGCAGATGTAGGACCGTGACAGCCAGAAGGCTTCCCTCATCATCGACGAAGGGGAAGAGGAGACGATATCATGGGTGTGGATGCTCCAAAGCATCCACATGAACTTTGTTCGCTTGACACACAGGCTACCCATGGCGCAAGTCAAGGACTTTCCCGAGGCCATGCAGCATCAGGTGGTTAGTGTACCACGAGCATGGGTTCGACTCTTTCGACATCTAGCTAGAGCCGTAGTGCTATATCATGATGAGAACCCCCCTCCTCCTCAGGCTTAGAGACCCGAGTGTATTCATTTTTGTATGACCGTGTATTATATGTTGGTGGCTCGAAAGCCCCAATTTTGTATATGACACTTATGTATTATGACGTCACTTTTTGGATATTAATGAAAAAAATTTATGATGATAGATTTTATTTATATTTACATGTGTGTAAAATGTATGTTTGTGATATGCTTATGGTCTATGAAACAAATGCCAATCTAACACATAGTTAGCATATGATTTAGCAACTTGATTAAAAATTCTTGGAACGTGAATGTATGTTATATTCTGAAATTGATGTTCTAGCAATCTAACCCATAAGAATCTTCATAATAATGTCGGATCCCTAATATGATACAAGCCATTAAGCTTTGAAACCACTAACTACGAATCAAGATGTACCTCAAGAGAATGAACACCATGTGAAATGGCATCATGCAATAACTCAATGAAGGCACTATATTCAGCAACATTGTTTGAAGAGGGTCGTAAACATATGCCTCTTGAAGACAATACTTGACCCATAAGAGTATAAATCACCCAAGCAGCTGAAGCTTAGTTTTGAGTGTGGTGGCTAGCACCATTAGCAAATCCGATGTAAACAGAAGACTCCATAGACATCTTCCATAAGAAATGAAATCTAATCAACAAACCCGATCACCATAAGAAAACCTAACTATGCAATGTAAAACTGTACAATAATGTACAACAATAAGCCCTAGATGAAGATCATGCATAGTATTTTTTGAGATAGAGCCCATTTTTAGGCTTCGCTAAGGCTGTCCCTTCATAATCAACCAGCTCATAAGCGCCTTTCTCTAAGACTCGTTTAACCACATAAGGACCATGCTACATGGGATTAAATTTCCTTGCCCCCAAGGGTTCTTCAGCTTGATCCCACAAAAGGACCAAGTCACCTTCATTAAACCTCCTTGGATGGACAGACTTATCATACTGGACCTTGACGCGATGCTTGTTAACCTCTAGAGCCACTAAGGCATCTCGACGTTGCTCTAAGTGGACCAAACGCTCTTCCAATGTAGAAGTGTCGGGTAAAATCTCTATAGCTAGCTTTAGAGAAGGGATTTCACATTCAACTGGTAAAACTGACTCCACCCCCATGTATAAGCTGATATGGAGAGAAACCCATGGCAGTATTAACCACAGTTCTATAGGCCCACAAATCAGGATACAACATAATATGCCAATTAGTCTTGCTTTGTGTGATGGTTCGTTGGAGAATATACTTAAGTGATTTGTTCACTTCTTCAAATTTTCCATTCTCTTGAGAGTAATAAGAAGATGATTTCTCTTGCTTATACCCTAACTTGGAAGCCAACTCTTCCATCATTTTATTCTGAAAGTACCTACCATGGTCAATGACAAGCTCTTTCGGAATGCCAAACCGGGTGATAATCTGGTTGAAAACAAAATGCGCGGCTGTCTCACCATCGAATTTAACTGTGGGCATAGCCTCTACCCATTTCATGAAGTAATCAACAACAACAATAATGTGATGATGCCCCCCAGCCGAAGCTGGGTTGTAATCCATAAAATCAAGCCCCACTTACTGAAGGGACCGACGGGGACGATAGGATGTAATGGGGTTGGATGTAAGTTCATATTGTGTGCAAACACCTGGAAAGGGTGGCACTTCTTGACCGAATTAACACAATATTTGAAGATGGATGGCCAAAAATATCCCTCTCTCAATATTTTTTGGTATGTAGAAATCCCAGATAAATGACCACCACACGCCCCTCCGTGGCAATCATTAAGCACAACCTCAGCCTCCTCATAGGTTAAATAATGACACAAAATGGAATCTTCCCACGGCGCTACAAAGTGTTATCCACTATAAGGTAGTTCTTAGCTACATGACATAATCGTCATCTCTCATCCCATGAAATGTGAGTAGGGACCTTCAATGTTTGCAAATATACAATGATATCCCCATACCAAGGGTCCACAGTTGAGATAAGAAAAATATGCTCATCGACAAACATATCCTCATAAACTTCCTCCTCCTCCAAACTTGGAAAATCAGATAAAAGCTCCGCAAAGATTAATCACTTCTTCAATTTCACCGAAACAAACTCGAGATCAAACTCTTGCAAAATGACAATCCATTTATTGTATTTTCCCCCAATCATCCTTCTAGTGAGGATGAATTGAAATGGATTGATATGAGCTACGACCAAGGTTTGGCGAAGGAGAATGTAATGTCTCAAATGTTGAATTCCATGAATGGTAGCCAAGGCTAGCTTCTCCACATGAGAATAGCGAAGTTTCGCATCTATAAGGTTTCGGCTCAAATAATATATGACATGCTCATGGAGCTCCTCATCCTCTTGTTGAGGCCCAGAAATTCGCAGGAAACAACAGTAAGGGATTCTCCCCAGTCAACGTTCCCAACTAGCCCATGACTGTTTGGAATGGGGAATCCATCCGGTTTGCGGTCCGGCTACCGTAGGTCAAAGTAACAAAAACCAAGGCTTTACCGGTTGCGGCCCAGTCCACCATGTATTTTTGTATTTTTTTTACTCAAGTATGATATGCAAGTGCCTAATTAACCATGCAGGGTGATAAGATGCAAGGAGTAGTCACAACATGATGCGCAGGTTCTTACCTCTCGTCTTAGCATTCACAAGCATCTAAATCACATACAACAAGAAATCAAAACTAACTACCTAAACTATCCCTAGGGAGCGGGATTATCATTCATTGGTGAGTAATATATTTTTGTACATGCATAATGAAAAGTTACAGATAGCTGACCCTTCTTTCAAGACACATGAACAATTGCAGATTTTTTAGCAACCAGTTAGCCAATTGTTTTATGAACAACATTTATTACTCACAGTGGAAAAACATCACAAAATATACTGAAAAGAATTCAACAAGAACATGGGTTTAGGAAGTTAAACACTCTCACAGTTAATGAAACACAGCTGAAAACGAAATAGTTCCCCTTCAACATTGATCATTTAATCACATTGATGCATTCCACAGTTCGCTCTCTCCAGCAGGCAAAAGTTGCAGTTTCTGATTGTAAAATGAAATAGTTCCTCTTACAAGCAAATGGTTTACAATTTTTTCCAGGAAAAAGCCTCTTATAAGTTCTAACTTTCAAGTATTTAAACTACAGCAGCCGATCATTTGGGCTGCCCCCGAACATGTGACCTTCTAGTTCTTCCAACGCTCCATATTCTTCCATGTTGTCTGTATACACTTAGGAACATTTTAGTAACGGACAGACAGTTAGGTTCGTGCCTTTATCATTATCGACTTTGCCTTCCGCTTCGATGGCCCTTTTAGCGATCCGGTCCGTTTCTTTTCAATCCTTGCCAAACTGCTCCTCTACGTCTTCGCGCATCAGTTCCTTACGTCCACCTGCAATTAATCCAAGTGTATTATTCATGGGGACTGCGTTACAAAATGAAGCAGCAGATTATACAAACTGAAATGGCTATCCCACAAGAAATGGCCAGGTGCACTACTGCGGAAGTCGGAAGGATACTGACGTCGGAAGCCAAAGGCTTTGCCTAGCCACAACGGCGGAAACGGGAAGGGCTAAAGCTACGCGCAACGCGGGTGGGAGAGGTTTTAATCGGCAGTCGGACGGATTTGCACTTCGGAAGCCAAATGAATTTGAGAGCCACAACGGCGGAAAAAAGAAGGCTAGAGCCACGCGATCCACAGTCGGAAGTCGGACAGATTTGCACTTCGGAAGCCAAATGACTTCCCCTGCCGCAACAGTGGAAGAAAAATGGCTTCATCTACGCAGCTAAATCAGTTCAACACGCATCGGCAGTCGGAAAGATTTGGGCTTCAGGTGCTAAACTACCTTTGGTTCTGCAACAGCGGAAGTGAAAAGGCTCCGGCTTCCGATCCAACAAGAATGACTCCCGATCCATATAAAGATTCTAAGTGTTTAGACAGCTTTAAAAAATCAATACGGCCAGAAACCTACTATACCTCCACAACGGCGACCCACAATAAAAACACTTGGTTCAATCAACAAGCGAAACAAACTTAGAGTCTGAGACTCACCATAAATTCCAAACGCAATCAAAATCCGAAACCCTAGGCAAGAGTTAAGCCTTTACAATCATCAAAATACAACACGACCACACATTCAAAAGATCCAATGATTAAAACAATGCAAAATCATGAGGAGGGGCCCAAAAATAAAGAAATTTGGGGAGAACAGTTATGTCGACAACAATTGGCGATTACCTGGTGAACCTAGATATCTGGGCGATTACTCTTTGAGTGGCAGACTGTTTAACCCACAAATGCATCTATTAAATTCTTCCAGCTATCTGGATTTCTCAAATGACAGAAGTGTGTACCTTTAATCATTGATAGTAGTCCAATTTGGGAAAGTGGAAACCAAGATTTTTAAGTCCAGATAACTCTGTTGAGGTCAGAGGATGAGTTTCATTATTATTTTTGTCTTCAGGTAGCAGATAGCTTGGACACCACAGGGTTGCAGCATATGGTAAACAGAAATATTCGTTTGTTCCTCATTCCCATGCTACTTTAGCACTTTTATGCTTCTGGACTTTTGTCCCTTTTATAAATGAGCCCTCCTGCATGCCTTTCTTACTGAATCTTAATTCAGGATCCTCTATCCCATAGTGTCCTTTTGTGCTAGTGGTGTTCTTCAAGTTTCAGCTCACAGACGGAGAGGATCTTTCGGCAATTTAATATTTATGATTCAGCACCTGCTTTGATTTATGATGCTTTCATAGGAGTTTTGACTCTTTATTTTCCTTTTGGCATTCATTTCTTGGCATGGGATCATTTATATTTAATATACTATTCACCTTGCTCCTTTCCATGGGTCCTCTGCTGTCGCTCCTTAGAACATTTTAAGTGTGACGTGGATGGAGCCTCAACATAGTACTCCAGACTCTTCGAATCTGGTTTATTTCACAGGGGTTAAGCAGGACTTCAATGCACACAGAATCATTCGAGAAAATGAATAAACTGGAAGAAATTCTTTTATACAAAACACACAGTCTGAGACCCAAAATTTTTATCATTCCCAAACAATTTAATGTTCTCAATGCAACCGCGGGTTCATTCCCTTTAATAGAATCAAGAAAAACAAACTAAAACAAACTGTAAAACATGACTCAAAAGACATCCAAAAAGATTATTTATATACAAGATAGAAGAATTCAAACAAACTCAGGAAAAATATGGCTTGAGGACCAAACCATTTACTGGTAAGTTCTCTTCCCATCCTTGCAGATATTGCAACTTATAAGTAGAAGGGCCAAGCTTTGCCGCTATCTGATAAGGGCCTACCCATAACTGCTCGAATTTAGTGTGCTTTCCTTTCTCATCATGGGGGTGATCCCATTTGAGGACTAAGTCTCCTACTTCAAAGTCTTTTGTTCCAGCTTTATGCTTGTCGAACCATCTCTTAACTAACTCCTGCTGTTGCTTAAAGCGTTCTCTGGCTTTAGATCTAGCCTTTTCTGCTTTCAGGAGATTATATATTCTTATTTGCAAAACTTCATCATCCGACCCCCTAGACTCTTGAGCTAGCATGGAATATGGTAGCATGATATTGGGAGGAAGGATGGCTTCTTTACCATAGACAAGGGTATATGGAGACACTCCAATAGCAGACTTGGGGGTGACTCTATCGGCCCAAAGGGCATTTGGTAATGCTGAGTGCCAACTCCTCTGGTTTTCTACCACAATCTTCTTTAAAATTCTAATCAGATTTTTGTTAGAGGATTCAGCCAGGCCATTTCCTTGTGGATAGTAATCAGCAGAATAATTCAATTTTGTCCCTTTATCATGAGCAAAAGCAGTCAATTTAATTGATGAAAAGTACTTAGCATTATCAAAAACTAACAAAACTGGAACTCCAAACCTGGTCATGATGTGATCTTGCAGGAAACTGATGGCTTCGTCTTCATTTATCTTGCGCAACGGGATAGATTCGACCCAGTGAGTGAAATAATCGGTCACAGTCAGAATGTACTTGTTTTACAGAGAGGAATTCGGTTTTATTTCTCCAATAATATCCAGTCCCCATTGCTCGAATGGCTCCGTGATCATCACAGGTTCTAGAGGTGCTGCTGCTTTAGGCTGTCTCCCACTACACCTTTGGCAAATATCACACTTTCTGACATGTGCGTGTGCATCTTTGAAGAGCGTAGGCCAATAGTAACCGGCTCTGAGGATTTTGTGAGCTGTAGTGTCTCCTGAATAATGTCCCCCAGCAGGCCCGTCATGCAAATCTGTCATTACTTTTTTTGCATCTTCTTTCTCTAAGCATCTGAGAAGAACCCCGTCATAATTTTTTCTGAATAATACTCCTTCAACAAGTTGATAGGAGGCTGATTTAAGACGCAGCGCTCTTCTTTGCTTGGAACTCCAATGTTTTGGTAACAGCCCTTCCTGCAGGTAATGCACAAGGTCTCTATACCAAGACTCGGGAGCTGTAAACAAAGGACATACATTCATTAAATGTAATTCGGCTTCATCCTCCCAGGCGTGTTCTTCATTGTTCCCATTTTCTGTCATCAGTTTGCACAACCCTTGTCCTTTAACTATGGAGGCTGGCTTGAATTCAAGGTCGTACTCTTGAAGAGTTGTTACCCAGTTGCCCCTTCTTTCTCCTAACTCTTTCTGTATGAGAAGGGATCTCACAGCTGGGTAGGGGACGATTACCTTGGTTCTATTTTTTAAAATATAAGGCCTGAATAGCTTCACCACTTTGAATAATGCATAAGCTTGCTTATCAATGGCTGGGTAATTCAGTTCGACCCCTTGTAGACCAGTGCTCATAAAGGATATTGGGAATTCATCCCCCCCATCTTCCTTTTGGGTGAGCACAACTGCTAGTGAATCATCGGATGCAAAGGTATACAAGATAAAATCTTTGTCAAAATATGGGCTTTTCAGGGAGGGTGTGTGTGCAACAGTGGTTTTAATTTTGCTGAATGCGTTTTTCTCAATTTCAGTCCACTTGAATTGTGCATTTTGCTTCACCATCTGCTGCAATGGCTTGACAGTCTGGGCAAAATCAGGCACAAATCTTTGCACGAATTTTATAGTTCCCATAAATGATTACATCCCCTTTTTGTTATGGGGCAAGGGGATTTGTTCAATAGCCTTAATTATTTCTGGATCTATAGAGATTCCTTTCTTCGAAACTATGTGACCCAGCAACTTGCCCTCCGTGACAGCGAACACACACTTCTTAGGATTGAGTGAGATTCCATATTTTCAACATCGTTCAAAAATTTGCCTTAAGTGAAACGCGTGCTCTTCTCTTTTCTTCGAGAATATTGTAATATCGTCAAGGTAAACTACAGCACTTCGGCCAATCAATCCGTAGAAAGCTATGTCCATAGCCCTCTGAAACATCGCTCCAGCATTTATCAGCCCAAAGGGAATTCTTCTGTAGGCAAAGGTTCCCCATTTGGTCCTGAACGTTGTCTTCAATCTGTCTTCTAATACTTGATTGTAGCCAGAGAAACCGTCTAATAACGAAAACAGTTCAGAGCCTGAAACCATTTTTAGCAATTGCTCCATGGGTGGAATAGGATAGTTATCTTTGTCCGAAGCACGGTTTAAGTTCTTGAAGTCCATGCAGAGTCTGATCTCTCCTGACTTTTGCCTTACTGGTACCAGATTTGATACCCACTCAGAGTGTCTGACCTTGAAAATGATTCTGGCATCCAACAATTTCTTCACTTCACTCTGGATTAGCGGTTCCAATTTTGGATGCATTTTTCTTAACGGTTGCTGATATGGCTTGATGCCTGCTTTAACGGGGATGACATGCTTGATGATGCTGGTGTCGTATGTTTTCAAATCTTCGTACGTCCATGCGAAAACATCTTTATATTGTTTAAATAGACCGATGAATTTGTCTCTTTTTGCTGGTGAACAACATTTTCTGAGATTCACAAATTTGGGATCCGTCTCATTCCCTAAATTTATTAGCTCGAACTATAGAGATGAGTTGTGGGTCTTCACGTTGGCTGGTCTTCTGAACTTTTCATTTAAATCGAACATCCTTTCCAATGTTATAACTCCTTTAGGGATGAAATTGTCATATTTCATCTCAGCCTGATGTTCTTCATCGTCTATGATGGCTCCTTTAAAGACCTCATCATTTGTCAAGCACTCTATTATTTGTTGATCATCGTTGAACACTCGCAGGTTGGTGATCATATCCGGTACTGAGGGCCTGAAAAGCAGTTCGATAGAACATCGATTATTAGTGGGTACGATCCTAGCGACTGATGTGGCCAACAGGTCAGCAGCTGCGTTTTTAATTCTTGGAATTGAAATAATGTTGAATGCATTAAAACATTTAAGCAGGTCCCATACCTCATTTTGGTAAGCTTTCAAGTGAGGGGAAACACAATGTATTTGATTTCGGATTTGTTTCACAATAATTTCAGAATCCCCGAAAACTTTTAGATTACTTACCTTTAATTCAATCGCTTTCTTGAGTCCCTGCACCAGTGCTTCGTACTCAGCTGTATTATTAGTACAATCAAACTCTAATATACATGAAAGAAAATGTTTATTCTTCTGGGGGTCGATCAGGACACAGCCAGCCCTTGACCCCTCTAATGTCTTAGAGCCATCAAAAAACAAAGTCCAAAAATCACTAACTACTAAAGGTGAATCTACTCCTACTGCTAAGCTTACTATATTACAGTCAATCTCATCAGCCTGTGAGAATCGAAGGAGATCAGGATGAGTGTCTGATGTGTTGCTGGCTTCTTTTGCTTGGTAATTTCCTGGTTCTAACTCAATAAAATAGTTTCCCAATACAGAATCCACTGGTTCATTCTTCTCATTCAGTTGAGTAACATTGTATCTCATGTGAGGTTCTCTCAGAATATTAATCTGGTTTGGAATTCCTTTGTATGGCAACCATAGATGCGACCAATCTGAGGCGAAATATCCATTTAATTTGGCCGACCAATCTCTTCTCAGGACAAGACCGTAAGCGTCTGGTATATCAGCCACCACGATGTTGATAACTTGGCATACTTTGTCATTGGATTCTAGACGGACTAGGACATCTTCCATCTCACCAATTACCTTTACATATGTCCTATCCAACTGGAAAACCCTCCACGTGGATGGCCTAGGCTACCCAATTATCTTTTTACAGACTGATATGGGCATGACATTAACTGACGCCCCTGAGTCTACCAGAAAATTATGCACGTTATGATTAAAAATTTCAAATGTGAGGAGGAAAGGTGGATGTTTGCTTTTAGACTTACCTTCAACGTTGGTTTCTCCAATTTCTTCTTCCTCCTGAGGTTGATTATCCATGGGCAGCTTCTCATCCGATGCTTCAAGTGCTTTCAACAATCTTTCTTTTTCCTGTGGCACTTTACACATTTCGAATAGTGGAACATTCGCTTTTACCTTCTTTAAATCCTCCACGATGTCATAGTCCATCAGCTCCTCAATGTGGTGAGGTTTATCAGCATTCATCTTTCCTTCATTTGGCCTAGCCAACATATTATTCTACTTCGGATCTTGGCTGGTCATAGTGAATTCTGGAATTTTCTCGGCTGAGGATCTATTTTGAAATCTCTTAACATTTCGCTGAAGCCTTTTAATATTTGGCAGTATAAGACTGTTGTCTTTAATCGGCCCTTAGCTCCTCGTTGCTACATTGATTTCCTCTTCAGCATCAAATAAGGAAACAGAATTCCACAAAGCCATAGTTTCCTCTTCTTGCTCATTCGTTGCAGTGGTACTTTCTTTTCTTTCCTCATCTCCCTCTTCTGTTAATCGAGAATCCAACATCTGATTCATGACCAACGTCATTGAATTTATCCATTGTGGACAATTCTTTTCAGAGTGGGGTTGTTGGTGGAAAGTGCAAAAGATTTCCATCCCTATCTCTGTCAGATTCATAGATGCTGTATTATGCAGGGGAGGTTGAGACTAATTGTTGTCCTCTCTTTTCTTATAATATGGATTATAAAACTTTTGTGTTTCCTTCTCTTTCTCCAAATCTATGATTTTGTTGGAAAGCTTCTGCATCATTTTTGCCATATTTTCCAAATTTGGCGACTTTTCTTCCTTAGGCTTATTAAACAATAAGGATTTTCTTCCCGCACCTTTCTCTCCTGATTGTTCTGGATAATCTTCAATACTTTCTCTTTCCGCTTCCACTACTTCTGCCTCTTCATAGGTTTCCGTCAAAGTAGGCTTGGCCCTACCTTTGGCAAACATGGCCAAATCAGGGCCTAAAGCTGAAGTATAATACTCAATCAATACTTTGTCCAAAGGCTTATCTGTATCAGAGAAATTCTTGAGATATGATGCAAACCTTTGTGTGAAACTGTGCACCTTTTCTTTTCTTTATTTCTTCAACGTGCACGGCCCTTTCATGAGAGCCGCATGAGTTTTCTGAGTTGCATACTTACTTCTAAAAATTCTTTCGAAGGTATCCCAATCAGGGATAGAGTTAGCAGGCAATCCAAAGTACCATGACGTTGCAGCTCCTTTAAGGGTATGCGGGAGCAGTCTGCAGACTACATCTTCATATTCCCCGGCCCTTAATCCTTCAATTTCCAAGTAAAAGCTTTGTAGATGATCATCTACTAGTATTTTCTCATTTGGGTCGAACTTGGGCAACATCTTGTCAAAGGCTTGAGGTAGGTCGTGTAATGGAGGTGTCAGGTTTAATGGTGATCTGGCTCTCCAAGCAGGTGGTGGATTAGGTGGGTTAGGTGGTGGATTAGCATTTACTCCTGCCATGAGTCTAGGTGGAGATTGAGGAGGTGATAAAATAGGAGTGCGAGCAGGAGAACTGTGAGGGGTATTTGGGCCTTCTTGGTTCAAAGGTAGTACAACTTCCTGTAAGGCTATTTCTACAAGTTCTTCCCAGTCTCCAACCAACACTGAGTCTTCCGCTAGAAGATGATCTTTCTTTTTATACTCTCTTCTGGGCAATTCAGGGATGATTGGTAATCCTCCAATCTTCTTTACATATGCTCTGGTATGTTTTCTCAGATCATTAACAATTTCATTGCCAACAGAATATAGATGTTCTCTTTCTTCAGGAATTGGATTATGAAACCCACTGCTCTCAGGACTGTTACCGGTGGAATAATCTCGGGAAAACGGGTTTCCTCGGCCAGCCATACACTGGCAGCCCTCCTTCTAGCGCCAAAACTGTTGAGGCCCAGAAATTCGCAGGAAACAACAGTAAGGGATTCTCCCCAGTCAACATTCCCAACTAGCCTGTGACTTTTTGGAATGGGGAAGCCGTCCGGTTTGCGGTATGGCTACCGTAGGTCAAAGTAACAAAAACCAAGGCTTTACTGGTTGCAGCCCGGTCCACCATGTATTTTTGTATTTTTTTGACTTAAGTATGATATGAAAGTGCCTAATTAACCATGCAGGGTGATAAGATGCAAGGAGCAGTCACAACGTGATGCGCAAGTTCTTACCTCTCGTCTTAGCATTCACAAGCATCTAAATCACATACAACAAGAAATCAAAACTAACTACCTAAACTATCCCTAGGGAGCAGGATTATCATTCATTGGTGAGTAATATATTTTTGTACATGCATAATGAAAAGTTACAGATAGCTGACCCTTCTTTCAAGACACATGAACAATTGTAGATTTTTTAGCAACCAGTTAGCCAATTGTTTTATGAACAACATTTATTACTCACAGTGGAAAAACATCACAAAATATACTGAAAAGCATTCAACAAGAACATGGGTTGAGGAAGTTAAACACTCTCACAGTTAATGAAACACAGCTGAAAATGAAATAGTTCCCCTTCAACATTGATCATTTAATCACATTGATGCATTCCACAGTTCGCTCTCTCTAGCAAGAAAAAGTTGCAGTTTCTTATTGTAAAACGAAATAGTTCCTCTTACAAGCAAATGGTTTACAAGTTTTTCCAGGAAAAAGCCTCTTCTAAGTTCTAACTTTCAAGTATTTAAACTACAACAGCCGATCATTTGGGCTACCCCCAAACGTGTGACCTTCCAGTTCTTCCAACGCTCCATATTCTTCTATGTTGTCTGTATACACTTAGGAACATTTTAGTAACGGACAGACAGTCAGGTTCGTGCCTTTATCATCATCAAATTTGCCTTCCGCTTCGATGGCCCTTTTAGCGATCCGGTCTGTTTCTTTTTTATCCTTGCCAAACTGCTCCTCTATGTCTTCACGCATCAGTTCCTTACATCCACCTGTAATTAATCCAAGTGTATTATTCATGGGGACTGCGTTACAAAATGAAGCAGTAGATTATACAAACTGAAACAGCTATCCCACAAGAAATGGCCAGGTGCACTACCGCAGAAGTCGGAAGGATACTGACGTCGGAAGCCAAAGGATTTGCCTAGCCACAACGGCAGAAATGGGAAGGGCTAAATCTACGTGCAACGTGGGTGGGAGAGGTTTTAATCGGCAGTCGGACGGATTTGCACTTTGGAAGCCAAATGACTTTGAGAGATGCAACGGCGGAAAAAAGAAGCTAGAGCCACGCGATGCACAGTCGGAAGTCAGATAGATTTGCACTTCGGAAGCCAAATGACTTCCCTTGCCGCAACGGCAGAAGAAAAATGGCTTTGGCTACGTGGCTAAATCAGGTCAACACACATTGACAGTCATAAATATTTGGGCTTCGGGTGCTAAACTACTTTAGGTTCCGCAACGGCGAAAGCGAAAAGGCTCCGGCTTTCGATCCAACAAGAATGACTCCCAATCCATATAAAGATTCTAAGTGTTTAGACAGCTTTAAAAAATCAATACGTCCAGAAACCTACTATACCTCCGCAACAGCGACCCACAATAAAAACACTTGGTTCAATCAATGACCAAAACAAACTTAGAGTCTGAGACTCACCATAAATTCCAAACGCAATCAAAATCCGAAACCCTGGGCGAGAGTTAAGCCTTTACAATCATCAAAATACAACACGACCACACATTCAAAAGATCCAACGATTAAAACATTGCAAAATCATGAGGAGGGGCCCAAAAATTAAGAAATTTGGGGAGAACAGTTGCGTCAGCAACACCTCCTGAACCAAAACCATACCAACCGTCTCCATGGACGTGGCCATGTAAATCAAGAAATCATGGCTATAGTCAGGTGGACTAAGCATGGGGGTTGTTGCTAAGGCTCGCTTAAGAGCATCAAAGGACTCTTGGGCTCGCTCATCCCAGTAAAAAGGGGTGTCCTTTCTCAAAAAATGCATAAATCATTTAGTCAAATTGGAAAAATTAACCACGAATCTCCGCAAGAATTTCGCCATGCCTTGCAAACAATGAAGGTGTCTAATATTACACGGGGGAGACAATTGAAGTATTCCCTCAAACTTTAAGGGATCGACTCTTATACCTTCCTTGGATACAATGAATTCTAGCAAGCGACCAACAGTCACGCAAAAGATGCACTTATGAGGATTTAAACGAACCTGGTAATGACGACATCTTTCGAACACTAATTGCAAATGATATGGATGACGCACTCTCAAACAAGAGTGAGCAGTGAGATCATCCAAATATACTTCGATAATCATTCTAAGATCATGAAAAATTAAGGTCATGGCCTGCTGAAATGTAGCTCCAGCGTTTTTAAGGCCAAAAGGAATCTTTCGATATGCAAAAGTACCCCAAGGACAAATAAATGCAGTCTTATGTTGATCCTTGGGCTTAATCTGAATCTGATTATACCCAGAAAAACCATCCATAAAGGAAAGTACCTCACTCCCGGCACACTCATCCAAAATCTGATCAATAAATGGTGTGGGGAAATTATCCTTAGGACATGCACGATTTAGGTCACGAAAATCAGTGCATATATGGATCGCTCCCTGATTCTTATCTACCGGAATGGGATTTCAAACCCACTCCATCAAGGGAATGGGATAGATAAAACCATCTTTCAATAGTTTCTCTATCTTAGCCTTAATGGCGAGTGCTTTTCTAAGATTCACCGCACGCAAATGTTGTCAAACCAGTTTTGCATCTGGATACGTTTTGATCTCATGTTCGATAATACGAGGGTCGATACCTGGAATTTCTTCATATGACCAAACAAATATGTCACAAAATATTTAAACAGCTCAGTATACTCCTTGATCTCATCGAGGGAACAATCTACCCCAATGTATACATTCTCAACCTTTCCAGGATCACGAGAAATATTGATAGGAATGGTTGGTGATAAATTAGCCATGTTTCTATTAGCCATCGAACCAAGAGAGCTAAATGGAACCATGGGATGCCAATCTTCTCTCTAAGAATCTCCCTAAAGTCATCACACTCCATACGATCAAGCTTAGGAAGAAAATATGGTCGATGATGCAATTCCTCCCAAGGTTGCTCAACTCCCAACATGGACTCAAGAATATCTTCATCCAATGGAAAAACATCATCGAGGTAATCATGTGAGTGAGATGACTCAACTTACCATGTAGGAAACACATATAGGTCCTCCTCCTTTATCTATGAAGAGGAAGGACTAGGCTCTGCAACCTAATCAATATTTTCTTGATACACCACCATTCTTGTAGGAAATGGCACATCCGTCTCAATGGGAACACTTGAAGTACTTGGTGAAGGAAGAATCCAAGGATCTTCCATATGGGTAGTGTGAAAAGACACCGAATTCAATGAGGATGAAGCCCCACCAAAAATAGACCCAATCATAAGAATGGGCGCAGGACAACTAAAGGTTCCCATAAGAGAAGGATACATACCTACGCCCACACTCCCAGTTGCCGGATAGAAGCTCCCGATGATGCATTGACACTTGGATTTTAAAATGATGTTTGATCGATTGTAACATTCTTCCCATTAAACAGAAATCATATCAATCGAAAGAGGGAAGAATCTACGGCTTGCGTACTATACATCCAATTCCGACCCAGCAAAATATTGTAGTCAAGGGGCGCATCAACCATCTCAACCTCAATTACGATGGTCTTCCCTCCCAATTGGACCTTTAAGGAAGGAAGAATTATGTGCGGCCTAAACGATATACCATCGAAATATGTCAACATAGTAGCATATTAATACAACTTGGGAGAACCCAAGCCCTTCCAACAAGATAAAGACATCATGGAAGAAGCAACGCCTTCATCAATGACAGTACACTTGACAGTGTTGTTAAGACACTCTACATGAATCAAAAGAGACATGTAGTAAGGAAAGCGAGGCTGTACTCCCATGGTTTCAAATTTGATCATAGTAGAAGAGTTATCATCACTAACCCCAACAGCAGACAACAAGGATTTCCTCTACGGAGGACAATTCTGAAGCACTTCTAACATAGACATCGCACAAGAAGTCTGGCCCCAATCCTCGACAACTGAATAGTTCTGGCTGGCTTGGGCATTAGGATTGTGCCTCGAACGCTTTAAGACTCCCTTAGGAATGCGAGGTGGAGCTTCATGTTTATCCATAGGCTTTTCAATTCGCAAAGGGGTCTTGAGTGGGGAAGGTTATTTCCCAAGGTCTGGTTGTGACGAACCATAGTCTTTCATACGATTCACAACCTTAGCAGCACTCATCATGTTGATGCAACCATGACCACTAGCGACCTCTAGTGGGTTTTGATTTCCACCTAATGCACAACCAGGATCAATGGTCCTCGAGTTCATATTTTGATTGTTGGGTAAAGAATTAGTTAACACAGTTGGGCCCTATGCTATGAACCTCGAGGCATCTTCCATACGAGGGCACAAGTGAGTGAGATGGTCGTCCTTACACAACTTGTAAGGAAACTTCACCTTACGTTTAGACTTCTTATCCCCACTAGCATTAGTGTTCTTGTCATTATTATCAGCATTTTCATTCTTGTCCCACCCTTACAATTATTTTTTCCTTTTTTCTTATTCCTTCCAGGCTGCTGGTTTCCTTTCGGGTTCGACGATTGCACAGAAAGTACATTCGTCGATTGGGTAGTTTGAGACGAAGTCATAGCTTGTCCCGATGTAGACTAGTTAATTGATAATTGGCTCACTTGTTTCACAACCGATTCCACAGGTTTGGTACTTGTATAGCCCACAATACCATCGGCATGTCGCCCAAGCTTGAACTTGGGGTTGAAATTGGACCTAGGAGCATTAGGTATAATCTCGTACAAAAGTCCATATTGAGCATAGATCAATTCCAACTCTTGTGCCCTAAAAATAGATTGTTCCTTGTTTTGAACTCTGGATGTAGAAACATCCTTCGCTATGTAAGGTAATAAAGATTTGAGGAACCACTCAATAAGAAACTATGGTGGTATAAAATATTTGATTAACCATTTTCGTCTATGCCACTCTTGAATATGATCCAAAATGTGTGTGGCTTTAGCTTGTTGGAAGGTTGACAAGAGTTCAGTACCGACGTTGTAACGTATGGGTAGCTGGAAATGATTAAGGAAAGTCAGTGCAAGATCATCAAACATAGCATAAGCCCCACGGGTAACTCTATATACCATTTCATCGTAGGACCCATTAGGGTACGTTGAAATAGCCTCAAATGAATGGAATTGTCATGTAAGGAATTGGAAGAGCACCAAAGGTGGAAGGTGGTGACATGCTCACCAGGATCTTCACCCGCCTTACCTTCGAACTTGGGAATGTCTGAAGGAAGCTTGTTAGGGATAGCCGGCCATTCCGAGTTATGAGACACAAGATCGTTCATTAATCTTGATAAGTCAGGTAAGTTCAAAGTTGCAAGGAAAGGGAGCCTAGGTTGAGCTGGTCGATTCCACACTCCCTAGTAGTTTTGATTCGTGTAAGGTTGATTACTATAAATACCATGGCCTTGGCCATAATAACCTCCTCCCATTTGACCCATGTAGTGTTGCATGGAAGCATTATGACATGGGGTGCCTTGATTATGAGGTGCTACAAATCCATAATTAGAAGAGTAAGCAAGTTGTTGATACCCGTACCCATATGGTTGATAGTTTTGTCCATAGTGTAGTCCATACGAATGTCCATGAGAAGCTCCATAAGGTGTTCCATGGGATGTACCATGATAATTTCCATAGTTAGGGGTATGGGAAGCTCCATAAGTTGGAACATGAGACAATCTTGAAACAGGTACATGACCCACTGACACAATAGGAGGTACTTGACTCTGAGATACTAATGTGTGAGCAGTCACAGAATGAACATGGCTAGTGGAAACATTTCAGCCTGAAGGCCCACATGAACTAGGGGGAGGATGTGACATTAAAAACACATTTGAAGGAACAGGGTTCGAGGATGAAGGGACATGTGAAGGAATGTAAGTGGTGTTCCCAATGTTCACTCATCTCGATTCTAGTATCCACATAGGATTACTAACACTAGGTCTAGGATGAACATGTGAAGTTGCCTCCACCCTAGGGATGGAGGGTGAAATGTGACTAGTGCCCCCAAATCTCTCCACATGGAAAGGGATGGGGGTTCCCCCAGGTGTAGTGCTAGGACCAACTTCTAACTCAGCATGATGTGCTGGATCGAGTGCAAGGATATCAGACATGTCATATCTAACATGACTAGTGCTTATGGGTTCATGGTGAGTCTCGTCGCCCAAAAACCAATACCGACGACCTGTGAATGAGGGATCATAACCAGATCATGAAGGATGTTCATGTAAAGCATCATATGTGCTAACAGGTTCTTCTTCCCCAACCTCATGAGGTGGAGAATACATCTCTAGAATCTCATCCTCATGATCTCCCATGGTGTGTGAATCAAAGTGAGAAGTAGTCTTCCCGGACTGTCTAGTTCTCTCTCCCGAAGGAAGAGGAAACGTGGAAGGTGGAAGTCTTGCTAAATGATGAGAACGATGGGGTGCCGTGCCCGAATCCACAATGACTCAAAAAATAAAAACGACTCGATCTAATTACGCAAACCCTAGGAAAACTACCGTGCATAGAGCATACAACTATAAAATGTAAAGCCAAATCAAAAGAAAACAAGGGTAGGATATGTGAGCTCCCAAATGAAGTAGGTATGTCTCACCTAAGAGAGGCTTGAGACTCCCATACACAATAAGCGGAGGTTCATAACCAATTATAGTGGCCCTTAGCTTCAACGCATATAGTGACTATGCTGTTCGACCCCTACCTGGCCAGGACACCTGCAAAATAGCCTCTGCAAATACCCCCTCAATAACCTAGGTAAGGAAACTAAGGTCACCTTGATATAATCAATGCTCAAGCGGACAATTGCAAGTGGGATTGACCATATGGGTAGGGTAGCAAAGCCCGAAACTATCGAAAGAGCCCCCCATTACGAATACATTGCCTTGTGCTTAACTCCCCTGTAAGAGGAGAATCTTGAGAAACACTAATTATATAAAGGATTTCACACTCTCACCTGGACAGACACCTACTTGTTTTGTTTAGTGGTCTTGGAGAATTGAATCACAATGAACTATTCCAAGACCCTAAAACCTAGTCTTGTTGGTGCACCCTAAAAAAGAAAAGAGTGTAATTCATTTTATTATGTGTTGATTTTAATTGGCTTTATTACTCAAAGGGTAAATGGTTGTGCAACTAATGATGTTATGACAAAACAAGAAGTAAAATGCACACTTAACAATCAATGCAAATGCACTATGTTGAATGAAAAACAGGGTATGCTACTAAGTGAAGTGAATTTTTTTTCCTTCAAATGTATATGCAATCATTTCCTATATGAAAATATGACTAATATTCACCAAGCAAACCTAATGAAAGTACCATGCTAATGCAAAATGCAAAAAAGCAAAATGTTTTTGTATTTTTGAATTAAATGAGATAAAAAGAAAAAGTATGACTCTACAACCCTCAGAATCTGCAAGCACTCACAAACAGCATCCAAGCACAGCACCAATGTAAAAGAGACCTAATGCACTAATCCCAAAGCAAAGAATATAAAATGGAATGACAAGAACATTTTTCAAAAATCAAATCAAAAAGAGTCTCTGGTTAGAAATAGAGGGGAGATACAGACTCCAGAAGCATCAAAGAAGACTCAACAATCACCCAAACTCACCCAGCAACACTTAACCTTCCCAAAAAAGAAAAAAAAATCAGGGCATATGCGATTATTCCAGGAAAACCCGCGTGTACACACGACCGTGAAAGCAAAACCCACGTACAAGAAGAAAAAGATAGAAAAATAAGGTAAATGGACAAACTGAGACAAAATTTACTTCTCTAGGATACTTTTGGGTAATCATGCCCCCAGACCTGACACAGAAACAGAAAAATCAGAGAAATAGAAGCACATTGAATGCCGAAAACCCCCAAATAAAAACAACTAGGAACCTCCCCAGTATGGTCGCCAATTATGTTACAAAGAAAACTTCCTATGGCTTCGGGTGTACCACAACAGATAGAGAAACCACAGAAATCAATCCCTTCCCAATATGCAAGAGAAATACAACATCTAACACTAAAGGATCACGAAACATACCTTATTCCGAACGGTTGTAGTAGATCGTCGTTGAGCTTTTTCCAATCCCACTTGCTTTAGCAATTTACTCTCAACAATAGTAAGCAAGGAAAGCATGCTATATGATATAGTGTTAGGCCTACTATAGCATAAATAATCAATGATACATAAGAAATTAAACACATCCGTGGATTCAATATTCATTTAAATGCACATCATTGGATGGGAAAAGATATTTCTATTAAATAAATCAGAGATTACATAAGTGACAACCTCTGTCGGCACATCTGCGAATCGGAGAAACTGAGTTCTCCACCTAGGCCTCCACCACCTCAATCCTCCATCTCTCGATAGCAAGCTCACAAGCAAATGCAAGATTGGGAAGAACACAAAGTGCTCCAAGGGACAAAAGGATGTAGACTCAAGTACAAGCAAGTCATGGCAACAATG
Organism: Pseudotsuga menziesii; assembly: GCA_001517045.1. Taxonomy (NCBI): domain Eukaryota; kingdom Viridiplantae; phylum Streptophyta; class Pinopsida; order Pinales; family Pinaceae; genus Pseudotsuga; species Pseudotsuga menziesii. The sequence continues at coordinate 75,106 of LPNX010659390.1, read as the reverse complement.
GACTATAGTTTTCTTGCTCTTCAATTCCTCTCCTTCAATGTATACAAAGGGTTCCTTATATAGTGCTTCAATGGGGTAATGGAAGGTCAAATCCGAGTGATCTAGAGGCATATGGAAGGCCAAGAGACAAGTGACTCAGATCCACATCAAGGAAAACTCCAAAAATATTTGGCCTTTTGCACACATCCCGATGTACACGGGTTTAAAGGTAATATCTACGTATATACGCGAGAAACGAATTAAAAGTCACGTACAAAAAATAATGAATGTTTTTAGGGATGATCTTTGAAACATCAAAGTTACAAAAATAGTCCATGGGGTCCAAAGAGTCTGTAGAGGGACAAGGAAGGCCGCTAAAAGTGTGATTAACCATGTGTGGTAAAATCAGCTGTAACAAATGATTTCCCATAAATCACACATGTCCTTTATCTCTTTTTATGTGACCTTTCAGAAATATATTGATCTTATTTCCCAAATTAATTCCATATAACTTGGATAAAAGAGGGATAATAATAGGAGTACTATATATAGATCGATTATTTTATTTCCACTTTTAAAATTCTAAACAAAGAGGTTTTCTGTCTAGGGTTTAGGGAAATCCCTCTCACTACTAAATTGAAGAGTTTGTGGATGTGAGGAATGAAGATAGACCCAACATTTTTTTATATTTACACTTGGCATCCTTCGACATCCTTATATTTCCCTTTTGTGAATCGGTTAACCTTGAAATCTATGTATTTTAAATACAAAATTTCTTCCTTGATATAAAGGATTTGAATGATCTCCACATCATTGGGGGATTCATAAATATTTTTATGATAGGAATCCAATACCTCAATGGAATCATATTCTTTTGTTTAGTTTTACAACTTAGAATTTGTCTACATAATTTGTTAGGATCTATCTTACAGAGGTGCAAAATCTTCTCTTTCTTTCTATTTATATAGTACCTTTTATTCTTATAATAAGGGATTTGTACCTATATATCTTGTTGAATTTTAAGGACTTGTTAGAAGCATCCCTAATGGATTTCCTAGCATTATTGCACTCTTTATCATACCAAGTGTTGATCATTATGTTTTCCTTTATACATGACACCATGATAGAGAACTTGTTAATGGAATTAGAGAGGTTCGTGGTAAAATTATGAAAGAGTTATTCAATATTGTCATTTCTGAATAATATATTTAATTAATTATTTAAATACCTTACAATTATATCATTTTTATTTTTATAAAAAACAAATTTCTTTTGCATTTTGTAATTCTCTGTTATGGTGATTATTTGTTGGAGAATATTTTACATCTAGACATTATTCATGCAGTCATGCAGTAGCCATGCAACAATATTTGTCTCCTTAGTGTTTAGACCTTGTTAAGTTGACATCATAGTACATAGTCTTGTCATTTTTTTCCTCATTATCCACTATTTCACCCCAATCCATGATTTTAGGATCTCATGCACTATCATCCATGATTTTATCCATCCACTATCAGTCACATTCAGTTAACTGGGATACAATCAGTTAATTGGGCCACCATTCCTTAATTTCATCATTTTGGGATGATAGTGAGCTCTGATGGTCATTTTTAGCCAATTAAACCTCCTAAATTTCCCCTATATTATTATATATAATAAATTAACTCCCTCATGCGCCATCTAGGTCTAGTTATATTCAGTTATACTCAATTAACTGAGCACATCCAGGAGTTAGGACTAGATCTCATGTCTAGTGATGGTTTCAATGCTAATTTAAGTATTCCTATTGAGAGGATTCCAAATGCCTCCTAAGGATCATGAATTTCACCTTTGGAAATGTATTATAAATTTAACCTTATTCATGAATAATAATTGGATGGATTTTATACCAATTGACTTCTTTCTCTTATGTTTCTGCTCACACTTTTTCTTCATTATTCTGCTTAATTATGTTGTAATTCTTAGTGAGGTTACATTTGATTCAATATATTATTCTGCAAATTCTAATATGGTATCAAAGATTCCAAGTTGAAAATATATCATTTAGAATCAGTTAATCTCCATTTCGATCTCCAGAGAGTTTGATTTGCAAGTATTCTTAGTACATCAACTTCTTGGATTTGAAGTTGTTCCTGAATTTGAATAACAAAATTGCAGAAACCTCTATTGTTGATTAAGAACTCAATGATTTCTATCTCTTATCTCAGTTATCAAATTCTTCAATTTTTTTTAGGATGATAAGTCAGTTGTACTTCTTAATCCTATGCATGCTTCACAAGATGATGATGCACAATCTAGTGATCTCCTAGAAATTTTTGAATGCTAGATCAAATTTAGAGACTACTTCTTTAGCACTCCCAAGTAGTGCTCTCAATCTTTCTACCTATTCCTCTATGAATATTGGTGCAATTCCTCAATATTTTTTTGAAAATAAAGACTTTTCCATTGTTTTGGTGCACATGGGGCTCTTGTTCCAAACCTTTTTGTTCTCCTATATATCTTTTATTTTGAGTTCTAAAGATGAGCATCCAACTGTTGCAGCTCATACACTCTCTAAGCCTATATTTGGTTTGTATTTTGGTGTTATATGTTTTGAAGGTGGAATTTCAATATGGGGTTGTTGCATTCACTCTCACTATCATCCTTCCTATCCACTACATGGTTTTGATTGTTACTTGTTCTCATAGTTGCACAGAAAATGGAGGACACCACCATTCACTTGGATTTGATATAACCACCTTTGGTGTGAATTATCAAGCACCTCAAGAGTCATTTGGACCTGTTCTCACCTTCCTTGGTTTGAATTTCAAGTATAAAGAGCACCTGGATTCACTCTTTTTTAGAGTACCTCATTTGCTCTCCATGGTTTTAGTTTCCATCATGTAGTTGTCTATGTGTCTAATCAAGTTGAGAATATTCCTCTTCTTCCAAAGATCAATATTCCCCCAGACATAAGCATTTAGTTTGGAGAACTTTTTTTTTGTTTCCTTTTTGGTCATGTCAATTTTTTAGGAAAGATTTTCCCCATGTGGTTTTTCCTTTTTCCTTAGTTTGTATGGATGAATAATGTAAAGGGTGGCCATAGTCCTAGTTGCCTCAGCCCAATTTTTTAAATTCGCATAAGTTAGGATTAAGGTGGGGTGTTGGACCATATTTTATATCTAGACATTACTCATGCATTCATGCAACATGCATGCAACAATAATTTTGTCTTCCTAGTTTTTAGACCTTCTTAAGTTGACATCCTAGTGCATAGTCTTGTCATTTTTTTTCCGCATTATCCACTATTGCACTCTATTCCATTATTTTAGGACCTTATGTGCCCTAATCGATGATTTTATCTATCTACCCTAAGTTACATTCAGTTAACTGGGATACAATCAGTTAATTGGGCCACAATTCCTTAATTTCATCATTTTGGGTTGATAGTGAGCTTCAAAGCTCACTATCATTATATATCATCAATTAACTACCTCATTCACCATCTAGGTCCAGTCACCTTCAATTACACTTAGTTAACTGAGCACATTTAGGAGTTAGGACTAGATCTCATGTCTAGTTATGGTTTCTATGCTAATTTAATCCCGCCCAGTGAGAGGATTCCAAATGCATCCTAAGGCTTGTGATTTCTCCTTTGGATTTTTTTTATAAATGTAACCTAATTCGAGAATAATAATCAGAAGGAGTTTATACTAATTGAGTTCTTTCTTTGATGTTTTTTCTCACTCTTTTTCTTCATTATTCTGCTTATCTTTGTTGTAATTCTTAGTGAGGATATATTTGATTCAATATTTTACTGTACAAATTCTAATACTATGTGTTTGTCAAAGTTTAGAGTTATGGTTAACGTTATAATTCTATATTCGGGCTCATGGTCACTTAATATGTTAAAATTTACTATTTCGTTGTAGACAAGGATATCATATGTCGCATCATCTAAGAATCTACTACCAAGCCCATGGGTACAAGTCATATTATGGTTGGAATTGGGCCACTTCATAATAAAATTGCAAATTGTTAGATATCAAGAACTACAAAGATTGATTAGTTTGGTATGATCTCATTTTAATTTCCAACCTTATTGTAGAGATTATAGCATGTACTCCTTTTATTATTGATGTTGTCTTGTCTTTTCCCATCACCAAAGACAAAAGAATAATACATAGCATGGATGAGATACTAACGTGGATTCATTGGATATTTGATTTTACCTACCATGCCATTTTCATATGCTAAAGTAGGTAGGTAGGAGAATGAATAAGCTCTTGCATGACCATCAAAGTAGGTTGATGTGTTTTTGGTTTTGATGGTTTATAAAAAGAAATTAAAATGATGTTAATAGAACTTTTGGTTGTGATGTGGTATTTAGGAATGTTGGGGTTATCCATATTCCTGCCACATAGTTTTTTGTTTTATTACATTGATGGTAATTGCTAACAAGTGCATTTCAAATATTATGAGATTATCATTCACTCTCATGATAGTACATGTCCCATAGTTGGATCCAAATTCTATCCCCCACTTTACATGGGTACTAATATGTGATTTTAATCACTTTTTCAATAAGGGGTTACATGTTGATTGATACTTAGATAGCCTAGTATTGATGCATGTGGAGGCATTTTCTTCCGGATTTTGCTTGACCTTGGTGCATATATGTAATCATAGTACTTTTGGGTATCATCTTTAATTAAGCACTATCCTTGTTTCTCTCTTGTGGCATGTGTGGTGGAATTCTGCTAGCTTGTATAAGGGGTCTTCCCCTTCCTCATGGGTTGCTTTATCTATTTTGGACACTTGTTCTTGAGTTGGATGCTCATAGTTTTTATTGATGGTCTACTTGTTTCATGTATTGATGAGTTGGCATGGAGAATGGGGTTTGGTTGTTATGTGGGTATTAATTGCACATATGTTGCTTGGTTGTTCCCCACTTGATGGAGTATTTCACATAGATCTATTTTTTGGTTGATGGTTGGACCCCTTAATGTAGGGAAGGAAATTCTTGAACTTATTGACTTTTTCTCATTCATTTGTTTTCCCTTAATGAAAACTCACCCTTTGGAGGGTTTTTTACGCACTTTTCTACACCTTTTTATGGAATGTTTTTGGAGGGGCCTCTTAGTTTTTGGGGGAGATTTTTTTAACAAATTGCCATATAGGTTCCATCTCAATGTCATTAGATGTAGAGCAGCCACATGATTTCAAATAAGTGGTTATAATAGAAAATAGGATAAATAATGAGGAAGTTAGTAATTCCAAAGTTATTTGTAATGAGTCACGCCATATTTTGTTGTGCATGCCTTTTGGAGCCTTTTCATGGCTATTTTTTGCCTTCTTTTTTTTCTCGAGAAAAAACAAATTGTGGAAAACCCTTCAAGTGCTTTCCTATGATTCATGGATGGTGAATGAGGTAAATCATTAGCCTTGAGTACTAATACTAACCCCAAGGGGGCCACGGGAGTCAAACTTGTGACCTCCCCAACTTTAAGGGGAGATATCCCATGTCTGGCTCATGATTGCTTGAGCTAAACCTCAAGGGATAGAGTGTTCACCTTATTGAGGAAGTGCTCTACCTTTTTAGGCATTTACCTCGGAGCCCTACCTTTTGGAGATCCTTTGGAGGATAGGTTTGACTTCCTTTTTTCGTTATTCACCCTCATTTGATGAATGAACACCTTTCTTGGGCCTTTCTTCTTTTGGATATTTTACATGTTATTTTGAGCACCATATTTCATGGATGTTGTTAGATTTTGTTTGAGTATTTTGAATTGTTAACTCCATCCTAGTATAGATCTAAGTTTTAATCCTAGCTTATTCATATTTAATTATAAAATGAGATAGAGCTATAAGCTATATGAGGGTTGGATATCTCGTTCATTTATCATGTTTGGATTGGGGGATAAATCCCACTAACACTTAATGTAATAAAATAATTTTTTTCTCTTATGGATGGTAGATGCTAAAACTATGATAAGGAAATCATGTTAATGCTATGGTGTAGTTTTGGATCAACAATAGTTTCTTGCTTGGGACGATTTGCAGGTGAGATCTTTAATTTGCAAGGTTAAGTTTATTTAGTTTATTGTTGATTAGGTGATGTATTCTCAGCTATAGATTGTATTCCCTAGGAATCCATGCTTGATTAATATTATTCCCAAGTTAGTGTTGATAATATCATTTAGGTTATCCCCTTGTAGATCCTATAATAAATTTGTTCTTTCTTGGATATGGTAGGAATTGGATCTAAAAACCTAGCTCTCCTTGTATGTTAGAAAGATATTAATTACTATCCTTGATTTACCCCATTTCCCCATTTTGATAAGGCACTAGTCTACAATCCCTTCATAACCATTATATTGTATTTTCATAAAAACCCTTCTTTTTCTATGGTTACTCTTCAAATTCAACTTATGCTTCATTGTTAAACCATAGTTGTTAGTTTTTCAACATTAATCTAGCATATCATTAGGATATTTAACTGAGAGAACAACAAGCACAACAATCAAACACAATAGACAATGAACATAGTGTTTTTCCTCGGGGAAACCATAAATGGAGAAAACCCCGCAACTTCCTCTGAGATAGAATCAACACCAAAGTGAAACCCAAAAATAGTAAGACAATATCCTGATAGTAGTAAGCTCTTTCCTCTTGCCCCAGTGTCTTTCTCTTCCTCAACTATGCGCTACACTTGAGTATGTATGAGATGTGTGCTAAATAGAGAGTCCAGCTCTCTATTTATACTAATCCCGACATGACTAAAACCCTACTAGGGCCGACCTCACTAGGAGATTCTAATAACCCTAGTGCCCCAGAACTGCGGGGACTTTAACCCTTAGACAATAGGAGGGTTACCCACAATGACTTGACATGACTTGTTTACACTATTGATTCTCTCGATCGGAACATCGGGGCATGACATGACACAAGAAAATCCTAGAATAAACATCGGGTTAAAATAGATGAGAAATACAAGTGAATACATTCTGAAGTTACAATTACATTAACACTCCCTCTTAACTAGGAATGTATTCTCTCGACACAATTTTCATCACTAGTCTTCTTCTCTGGGTCTTCTTGTCATATGCATATTCAAGTCATCTTCTTCTTCAAGTCTTCTTTGTCTTCAAGTCATCTTCGTCTTCAAGTATTCTTTGTATTCAAGTCATCTTCATCTCTGGATATGGATCATCATCACTAGATATGGATCATCTGTAGCATCATTCCTGGATCTGGATCATCCCTTGATCTGGATCATCTCTGGAGCATCATCTCTATATCTAGATCTTCCCTCGATCTAGATCATCTCTGCTGGATCATCAATACTAAATCTTCATGGGTGCTATCTCATGATTCTTCTCGTCATAGGAAGTTCTAAAGAGCCAGCCCTTTTTCATGCTAGATGTAGGCCTAGCCACCATGTAGGTCTTCATCCAACACTTACATCTGATCATGTAGGAACTAACCTATAATCATATCAGAAAGGCATGCCCAACACTCACATTTGACCATGTGGGAACCAATCCCACAACCCTGTCAGGAAGGCCCAACACTCACATTTGACACATGCGAGGAACCAATCCAACATGCATGTTCAAAAAGGATCTACACTTACATCCAACACATGCGAGGAACCAATCCAAAATGCATGTTCGGAAAGGATTTTCACTTACATCTGGCACATGTGAGGAACCAATCCAACATGCATGTCAAGAAGGGCCCTACACTTACATCTGACACATGCGAGGAACCAATCCAACATGCATGTTTAGAAGGGCGTGCACTCACATCTGACCTGGTAGGAACCAAATCCTCCACCCTCACCAGAATGGCCCCCAGTCCTAGACTGAGCTACCTAGTAACTGACCAGGTGCCTCCATTCCTAGAATGGAAGTTTCCCTTATATCTGTCCTACTCGACATAATGGCCAACACTCACATCTGACATGGGAGGAACTTAATCCTTTAGCCATGACAGAATGGTTCAGCCCTTACATCTAGCCTACTCGTCAAAATGGCTCTCTCAGTCCTAGACTGAGTGTTCCTGGTAACTAACCAGGTACCTCCATTCCCAGAATGGCATTCATCACTCATATCTGACATGGAAGGAACCAATCCTCTCACCATGTCAGAATGGCTATGGGACTCATCACTTTCCATTGGAGGAAATATCGATCTGGAGAACACCAAGCTTCCCCCTAAAGTACTCGAACTTCACCCTAGCCAATGGATTCATCAACACATCAGCTATATGTTCCTCCGTCACAACATACTGGAGCTTCACTACTCCCCTCTGCACCATATCCCTAATATAGTAATACTTGATATCGATATGATTAGACTTGTCATGGAACACTAGATTCTCTGACAAATTCACGCAACTCTAGTTGTCACAATGTATACAAGTAGCATCCATCTAGAGATGAAATAAACCAGATAGTAGCTTCCATAACCATACTGCCTCACAACTAGATGAACAAGCTACGACATACTCTGCTTCAACTGTACTCAATGCCACACAGGATTTCTTCCTACTAAACCAAGAGATCACACCTGATCCCATACTGAAGCGACACCCTGAAGTGCTCTTCCTATCGATGGCACTTCCTCCCCAATTTGAATCAACATAACCCTCCAGGTTAATCTTCTGATTCACCTCGTACTTGAGCCCATAACCAATTGTACCCCTCAGGTACCTCAAAATATGCTTTGCAGCAATCAAGTGAACATGTCTCGGATCTGTCAAGAACTGGCTCAAGGTGTTCATAGCAAAGCAAATGTCTGGTCTTGTGTTCGCCAGATACATCAAGGACCCAATCATTTGATGATACATCATAGCATCAACCGTTTCTAATGAAGTATCACTCAACAGCTTCAGGTTCGATTCCATAGGTGTGGCCAGAGCCTTGTAGTCCATCATCCCAAACCTCTTCAGGATCTCTAGTGCATACTTCCCTTGTCTGAGGTATATTCCATCCGCATTCTGCCACACCTCCATACCTAGAAAATAATGCATCATACCCAAGTCCTTCATTTCAAACTCAGTAGCAAGCTTTCTCTTCGTATCAGCAATCAACCCATCCATACCTGTTACAAACAGATAATCTACATACAATATAAGCATCATTGGGTTGCCATCTTCAACCTTGTAATAAAGGTTGGAGTCTGCTTTACTCTTGGTAAAGCCCAAACTAGATAGAAAGCTGTCAATTCTGCTATACCATGTCTTCGGTTCCTGTTTCAAACCGTACAGGGATTTCTTCAGTTTGCACACATGAGCCTCCCTGTCATGTGTCTCAAAACTGAGTGGTTGTTCTACATACACTTCCTCTTCTACTACACCATTCAAGAAAGCAGTCTTGAGATCCATTTGGTGTATCTTCCATTTCATTACTGCAACCAAAGAAAGTACTAATCTTATGGAAGTGTATCTGGCTACAGGAGCAAAGGTTTTTTCATAATCTATTCCTTCCTTCTGAGAGAAGCCACGAGCCACAAATCTTGCCTTATATTTCTCAATGCTACCGTCTGTAACATGCTTGATCTTGTAGATCCATTTGGAAGTTACAACTGACTTTTCTTCTAGTCTTGGGACAACATCCCAAACATCATTCTTCATGATTGATTGATATTCTTTGATCATCGCATCCTTCCATTCTTTTCGTTCTGCTGCTTCTTCATAACTGGAAGGTTCTTTATCGATAACATCACATAGTAAGGCTACATATTCGAAGTAGGATCTGGTTCTCTTTCTTTCTCTGTGATTCTCTTCCGGAGCCCTATATCTTTTCGCACCTTGGATAATTTCTCATACCCAAGCAGGTTTCCTCTTGTGAGGATTCTTCTCCCGAGGTGGATCTATAGGTCTTTGTGGTTCTTCAAATTCTCGATCTTCTTCTTGAATTTCTTCATTCATGGTTGTATCATGAATTCTGGGAGCTTCTGATTCCTCAGGTTCTTCAGCGGGTCTCTTTCTGGATTTGTTGTAAGTTGTGTCTTCATCAAATGTTACATCCCTGCTGATGTCGATATTATTGTATCCTAGGAAGTATATTCTGTAAGCGTTTGAGATTTCAGAGTATCCCACAAATATAGCCTTCTTTCCTGAAGGATCTAGTTTTTTTCTCTTCTCTTTTGGTATGTGCATGTACACTGGACATCCGAATATTCTGAGATGGCTGACTTCTAGTCTCTTGCCGAAGAATACTTCTTCAGGAGTCTTATTCTTGAGTACTCTGTGTGGAGTACAGTTCTATACATACACTGTTGTTCTGGCTGCTTCTGCCCATAGGTGCAGGAAGATCCCGATCATGAAGCATTGCTCTTGTAGCTTTCATGATAGTTCTATTCTTCCTTTCTACAACCCCATTCTTTTGTGGATTGTAAGGAGTGGAAAACCCCCTCTTAATCCCTGAGTCTTTACATAGCTCTTTGAATTCATTTGATGTGAATTCTCTGCCATTATCTGATTGAAATATCTTGATCTTATTTTCTGTGTGGTTCTCGATCAAGGCTTTGAATTCCTTGAACTTGTTGAACACTTCATATTTGTTCTTCATGAAGTAAATCCATGTCCTCCTAGAAAATTCATCAATGAAAGAAACATAGTATACATACCCGCTTAGTGAACTTGATGACATTGGACAGCATACATTAGAGTGGATGGTTTCCAAGATTCCTTTTGCCTTGCTCTCACTACTTGGAAATGTCTTCTTTGTATTCTTCCCTTTCGCACATCCTTTGCAGACCCCTTCATGTTTTGCTTGAATTTCTGGAAGACCTTCAACAACTTTCCTTGCAAGTGGTAGTGCTCTGTAATGCACATGTGCAAGCCTCCTATGCCATAGTTCATTTGGCTCTACTGTGTCATGGACCATAGCTTGTTCTGAATGGCCCTTCAACTTGTATAAACCTCCTTCTTGTTCTCCAATCACTATTGCATCGTCAATAGTATTTCCTCTTGGCCACATGATAACGTGGCCATCTATAAATGCAACCCTCATGCCTTTTGCATCCAGTGCAGATATGGAGAGAAGGTTCTTCTTGAGTCCCGGTACAAATAGAACATCCTTCATTTTTATAGACTTTCCAGAGTCTAGCTTGTAGGAGGATTCACCACTACCTTTTATTGGATATTGGTAGTGATCTCTTAGCTTCACCTTATGGGGTGAATTATGTTCAAATAGTTTCTCAAAGGATTCTTTGAAACCTATCATGTGTTTGGAAGCCCCACTATCAATAAGCCAATCTTTGCTTCCATGAGTGACAGTTCCCGTGAGAGCAGAAATCAGAACATATTCATCCTCGCTTGAAGATTCTTCACTTTCTTGCTTTACTCTCTTCCTTGGAGGATCATCATCCTCAGTAGTGTGAGCATGATGTTTTATTTTGGAGTTCTTCTTCTTCTTGGATCCATTCTTATTCATGGGATAGTGTCTAGCAAAGTGGCCTATTTCATCACATGTATAACATATAATTTTAAATGAACCTTTCTAATGAGAATGCTTACCTTGGTGATGATGCTTTTCCCTTCTTACTAGCACAGAATCCTTGGATGAAAGAATCCCATGACCTAGGGAGGTCATTTAATGTTGTCATCACAACTTCTGCATTCTCCACTTCTTCATATATAGCTTCTAGTTGTTATTTGATCTGGGAGACCCTTGTGAAGTATGACTGGATGGTCTCCTCATTTTGGATCTTGAAATTCTTCAAGTGGTTCCTTAGAGTCATCTTCTGATTGATGTTCTTCCCTTCAAACAGTTTGGTTAGGGCATCAAACATGGCTTTAGGTGTCTTGAGGGAGGACACCTGTGGAATGAGATGATACTTGATGGAATTTGCAATAATCCTCTTTGTCATAACCAACTTCTTCTTATCTAAGGCCTTGGCCTTATCTCCCTCTGGAATTGGAACCTCCTCCTGGATATAGGAGTCCAACTCATTTTCTTCCAGGACCAGGGAGATCCTATACTTCCAGGCTCGGAATTTATCATCTCCCTCAATCTTTTCATCAATCTTGGTATGATGAGACATCTTAAATAAGAACCTCAAATGGAAATACAAAATATTTAGATCTTACCAGGTCATGATGTCAGATCTGGATTTGAAGCTGAAATCCTGCAGTACTGGATCATGAGCAGATTAGGGTTTTTCTTTTTCGGAGTTATGTCCAACCAAATTCTTTGAAATTGATCCCTAACTTCAATTTTGGGGAGGAGATCAATCTAGGCCTGGGCTCACTGAAAAATTCCACTTCTGTGAAAATCCCTAATTTTCGGCAGTAATGTTGGGTCCAAAACTGAAAAACCTCAGAATTGGATTCTGCTTCGACAGAAAGATGTGACCTAGGGAGGAGAGTTTTTCCACCCTACTTGTGCTGAAAATATATGGAGAGAGATCCATAAAATAGGAATCCTTAGTTCCCATAGCTGCACAGTGTCTTCTTCTCAGGTTAGCTCTGATACCATGTTAGTTTTTCAACATTAAGCTAGCATATCATTAGGATATTTAACTGAGAGAACAACAAGCACAACAATCAAACACAATAGACAATGAACACAATGTTTTTCCTCAGGGAAACCATAAATGGAGAAATCCCCGCAACTTCCTCTGAGATAGAATCAGCACCAAAGTGAAACTCAAAAATAGTAAGACAATCTCGGGACAGTAGTAAGTTGTTTCCTCTTGCCCCAATGTATTTCTCTTCCTCAACTATGCGTTACACTTGAGTGTGTATTAAATGTGTGCTAAATAGATAGTCCAGCTCTCTATTTATACTAGTACTAACATGACTAAAACCCTACTAGGGCCAACCACACTAGGAGAGTCTAATAATGCTAGTGCCCCGGAACTGCGGGGACTTTAACCCTTAGACAATAGGAGGGTTACCCACAATGACTTGACATGACTTGTTTACATTATTGATTCTCCCGATCAGAACATCGAGGCATGACATGACACAAGAGCATCCCAGAATAAACATCGGGTTACAATAGATGAGAAATGCAAGTGAATACATTCTGAAGTTACAATTACATTAACACTAGTAATCATATTTAAGGAATCCTCCCTTGAGATAGATAAGAGTTATCCTAAATAGAAGAATTAGGTTATGTGTGGTGACTTTAGGGTCCCTCTTATTTATTCAAAATCCTTCATGATGTTAGGGATTTAATCTCAAGATGTTGGTTTGTATCCATCGTTGATGTTTGGGATTTAATCTCAATATGATGGTTAGTGTGGTAATATATATTGTTAGTTGGATCTAGACCGTGTAGTTGTGGAATGGACTGTTATCCTCCCCACCCAAGTTCTATTCCCCTGAGTGACATGTTGAGCTTATAAATAGTATATAGTTGTAATGGATTTGTGCTTACAATTTACAAAAAAAATCTAGACATACTACTTCATTTTCATTCCCTCACCATTCCCATGAAAATTACTAGTGTAAAATAATGGTGTTTAACCATTAACACGTAAGTGTTTAACTAAGAATTAGACACAAAACATTATGATATAGAAAAATTATAGATCATAAGTGTATGGGATCATGGTCTCCATGTATGTATTTTTTTAAGGCCAATTAGGTAATGTTTGTGACTTTAATGTTCATTCAAAAGATAAAAATCACAATTTTGTTTGAAAGTATGTATTTGTTTTCTGTGTCCATTTAATCTTTGTGTTTCTTTGGAAATCATTCGTGCTTTTGTGATGGTAAATCTAGGAATAGTTTGAGTTATCACTGCCTATGTTATTGTTTCAATTCAACTCTTATATTAACAATTAATGAATGCTTGAATAGTTAAAATTTAAACCAAAATGAATGACCATTAACTATTCAAGTTCAAGTTCCACTCTTATCTTAACAACTAAATTTTGTTGAACAATGTTATGAATTTTAAATATTTCAATATATTTCAATAGACATAGTAACATTTGGTCAACCTTTTGAGTAAGGGTTTGAGATAGGTCTCTTGGTGTGATTGAATTAATGGTGCAACAATTTAATTATAGGTAGAGTGGGGTTGACAATATCCCAAATTTGAATAGAATTTTAAGATTGAACAATTAGACAGAAGGCATGAGACAAGAAATCCAATATCTTAACATACACCGAGAAAAACAAGAAACTAAATAAGGGAAATTGGATAATGTTGTCAAATACCAAGTTCTAAAATATGAAATGTTAGTTAATGAATCAAACATGCATAATAATATAATAATGGTATTTTATAGGGGATCTCAATCCATAGTAAGTCATCCATTACTGTCGACAAATTTAGTGACAGAGAAGGCTGGAGAAAAAGAAACGATGCAGAAAACTGTAGTAGCATTAGATGGTCAACCCTTCTATTCAAGCTAAATATGTTATGGAGTGTTAGGATACATAAATGGATGAAGACCATTCAATGCATAATGTAAACTAAGATGTCATCTTATGTACTTATTTTGCTTATGTTTACTTGGATAGTTTGTTAGGAAGTACAATTTTATATATGTTAGGGAAAATATAGGATGTAGTCTCTTACTTTTTTTATATGACTTTTTTTATATGATCTATCATATATGTTATTGTTGCTCAGATGATCAATTTTGAAGAAGAATTCATTTTTTTGTGTAAATTTAGGATGTTTGGGATTTCCTGCAACATTTTATAATGGCAATTCTATGTATTATGTTTAAATACAATTAAAAAAACATTTGATCAATATTTAAACATTTGAAATTGTAAATATTTTTAAGCATTAACTTAATTTTATGGTATTTGTACTATGTCAAATATATAATTTTCAATTTCCTCAACAAATATCAATACCATAGAATCTTTCTATTGTGCCTTGTTTTAATTTTTATTTGTATTTATGTTGGAAGGGTTTATTTTCTTGACTTTATTAGTTCATAGTTTTGAAAATAACCTTCAATCTATTATTGAAAAAAATCAAAATCTATATCTTTTTTAAACTAAAATTGACAAGATATCAATTTATGTAAACATGAATTAAAGAGCAATATAAATATTGAAATGTTGTAAAAATTTTATTTGAAAAGTAAAAGTTAACATCAAATTTCAACACTGATACTTAATAAATTTATACTATACATTAAAATCTTTTAAAAAGTTGTAATGTGTTAAAAGTTAATAAGTCTCTTTCTAAAAAAAAATCACTAAATGATAATTTATTATAGATATTATCCACCCACCAAGTATTCATTTTCCTATTTTTATTTAGTTTATGTTAAGGGGCCCTTGGATGGATATATTCTCCTCTAGATGAGAATATTCTTCCCTAGACAAAGGTACCACATCCTCTTTAGTCATTACACAATTACACTTTAATTAGACTAGTGAAATCCAATCTTACATGGAAACTTTGACATCATCACTAAGTGTTTCAAGTAACAATAGAATCATTAATATGAAGGAACCTTTTTTCGTCCATGAGGATAGGGAGGCGCTACACTTGTTCATGCATGAAATTCTATTAATTCCACTTGTGTGTTTATCCAAATAATTATCGACTGCATGACCAATTAACTAGGAATAGGTGGTAGTTCACTCCAATAATTGTTTGTATGTCTCCGCATTTTATTTCTCTATAATATTTATGGAGGAACATTTTTTCAACCATTCATAGTATTTGATGTCTAATAATACCATTATTTCATTGAATCAATAGAATTCTTCTCTCAACTTTGCAAGTTTGTTGTTCATTGTTGCTAGCTAGATTCTCTATGCAAGTTTCACTCCAATTTGACATGGTATCCTATCCCAATGGTTCTAGGAATAAGGAATACAAAATATCTATTACAAATACAGAAAAAATAATGGATTCTACTCCACCATCCATTCTTATTCCATACAACTATTTTCAATGGAAGTCGAAGATTCAGCTTCAACTTAGAAGTAGAGGCTTATATCGAATAAAAATGGAAAAAGAAACAAAGATCACATATTACATTGAAAAATAAAAATATGTCAATTGCATGGATTAAGCTTTTGGTCTTCTTTGATTATCTATCTCTCTATAATTATTGTTTCATGTTGAATCATCCACCAGTCAAAATGATGTTTGGACTTTTTTGGACTCTCTCTTCAAAAAATGGGATGAAATGCATGGTCATATTCTTAGGAATGAGTTAAATTAATTATATTCAAGCAATTTTGAGAACATACAAGACTTTCTCACATGGTTCAAAATAATGTTTATCTGACTAAGAGGATGTAGGATCAACATATCAACGCAATCAAATCAATTAATCATTTCTATATTATCAAAGTTCGGTCCAGAGTATGGCATCTTTTTCTCCACATTTCACACAATAAGGCTTACAATGGGTAGAACTTGGAAGCTTTTCTCATTCGATGCATTCATTAAGTCTCTAATTCATGAGAGAGACAAACTCATCAATATGGGAACACCCAAAAATTCCAAATCTCATGCACTTGGGATGCATGAAAGTGGCAATACTAACTCCAAATTTAAGAAACAAGGAAAGGGAAATAAGGATCTCAATCCAAGTAAGGAGGAATCTCCAAATCCTTTGATGAATACTCTAGCTCAAAAGCGGGAAAGGGAAGAAAAGGGAAATCAAAGTATGTATATTGCAATTGATGTTATCATCATAAATCCTATTGAATTAATAATTCCATTGAACTGGAGTCGTAAACACCCCATAAAAATAATCTTGGGGACTCCATTTCTGAGAATTCCAAGAAGAATCCAAGAGAGAAAGCACCAAAAACTCAAGGTAATGTGCATTCTTTTGCAATTATCCTTTTCCAAATGCATGGATCATTGATTCAGGATAAGGACACCACATGGAAGCCACACAACATGTATTTTCTTCTTGAAAATCATGCACGAGTCCTCCTATTTTAATGGGATATGACTCTCCAATATAAATTTTCAAGAAAGGGAGAGTGGATCTCATAAATGGAAGTTTCAAGAATGTGTTGCATGTTCCAAAAATATCCATAAATTAAATATTTACTATACCAAATCTAACATGGAGACAAGGGAAAGAGGTTTCAATTCACCCCAAATTCAGTGTCCATATTTGACATGGAAAATAACTCTTTAATTGTTGTTGGTGAGGTAAATCATCAATCTAGATTGTACATATTCTCTTAATATATTGCTAGATATGATTCCACATTGATGCTATCCCATGAAAATGATGATAATATACTTTGGCATGAATGAGTTGGCCACTTAAATTTCAAGTACATGCAGCAGCTCAATAAATAAGAGACAATGAAAGGATTACGTAACATAAAATTCTCTGAAGGAGTTTTTCAAGGATTTTTTATTTGAAATAAACTGAAAGAGAACTTGATGATGAGATACCAAATCCAAATCCAATATCCAAGTGGGAACATTCCACCCTATAGGAAACAAGTTATCTTGTGGGTGATCCTGCATATCATAGGTGGATGAGATAGCAATTTGAGGAAGATTCTCATGCAATCACCACTACATAACCTATAATTACCATGCATTTTTAAATGGTTCTAGCATCAGATGCTCAGTCCTATGCGGAGGATGAAGGGAATCCTTACTAAGAATCAAACATGAATGAGGAATACAATTCCCTCATTAACAACCAAACATAGGATATTTTGGAAATCAATACAACTAATAATGATCAATGATAATAATAATAAAATAATTTTAAATTCATGATGAGATAACATTTACTCTATACCAAATGTATTGATTATATAGTAAGTAACATAGATTAATGATGTGAAATTTGAGTGAAACCTACACAAAGAAACTAGCTAGAAACAATGAACATAAGCTTGCAAAGTTGCGAGAAGAATTGTATTGATTCAATGAAAAAATTGTTAGAAAAATAGGATCACAGAGCAATAAAAATTCAACAATAAACAATAACCAAGATAAAAATATTAAAATACATTACAAGAGAGACACATATATAATGTGGTTAACCCAAGATGGGATACGTCCACACAAAAATTTCCAGACCTTTATTATTCTATCATCCAATAAAATGAAAGGATACAACCTACAACAACCTTGCTACACTTCCTCTTCACTCTCTCGCAGTCTCTCTCACGCAATTAGAGAGATTGATTTTACAATGCGACAATACAATAGAAAACCATATTACAATGCCTTCCTATTATAAAGTGAATACCATGATAAATTACCACAAACTTCCCAAAACCATAGGCCCATAAATCACCCATTCTTGACCAAGT
>LPNX010659390.1:12500-56800 GCA_001517045.1 Pseudotsuga menziesii | reverse complement strand
CCCCCCCCTTGACCCCCTTTACAACTATAGTGGGGGGGATCCCCCCCACATCCCCTCGTCAAGTGTTGGGATCCATACATGGCTCAAATAACATCTCTAAATCAGGAATATCAGGCTCCACAACCAACATTCTCCCACTTGGATACTGATGACAACAAATCCACTGCTACTGTACTTGCTGTACTATGCTCTGAACCTTGGACTTGGAAAATTTATCATCTTCAACTTCATGCTTGAAGGAAATCATAAACCAAGCAGGAACTCAATTACTCTGTGGTTACTACCTTTATCAACATGTCTGTAGGATTTTGGCTAGTATGTATATTTTCCAATTTTAACAATTCATTTTCCAAAACATATATTATGAAATGGTACTTGAGTTGTATATGATTAGTATTTGAATACAAGGATGATTTCTTTGCAAGATGAATGGAACTCTAGTTGTCACTGTATAACATGCTATTCTCCTACTTCTTACCCAATTTGTCCATGAACATGTGCAACCAAATCATCTCTTTACTAGCTTCTATCGCAACAACATACTTTGCTTCCGTTGTTGAAAGTGAAACAACCTTTTGCAGTTTGAAAATCCAACTTATTGTTGTTCCACCCATAATAAATACATACTTTGTGGTTCTACTCCTGCTTCATTTATCACCTATCATATATGCATCAACATATCCATGTAGAACAATGTCTAAACCTCCAAAACATAATGCATGATAAGTGGTATGTCACAAATTCCTAAGAATCTATTGTAGTGCTTTCCAATTATCTTTACCTAGATTGTTCATATACCTACTCACAAGTCCCATTGCACACACAATATCTGGTCTTGAGAACACCATGGAATACATCAAGCTGCCATGTTTTGATGAATAGGGAATCTTGGACATGTATTTTATCTCTTCATGTGTTTTGGGACACATCTCCTTACTCAGTTTGAAATGGTTATTCGAAGGTGTACTAACTGGTTTTGTATTCTGCATTCTAAACCTCTCCTACTGTTAGAAAATAGGACTGTAGAGCAATAACAAATATACAGTTAAATCATTAAACAAGATGAAAAACACATTAAACACATTACAGAGAGACACAAATATAATGTGGTTCACCCAAACAATGGGCTACATTCACAAAGAAAATGCCAGTCCTTTTATTACAGTCCAGAAAGATGAAGGGATACAACCTGCAACAAAACTGTTGCACTTCCTCTTCATGCTCTCACAGTCTCTCTCACACAATCACAAAGATTGTTTCAATGTTGTAATACACTACATAGCCGTGTTACAATTCTTTCTTTTACAGGGAAAAATACCATGGGAAAATACTACGGTTAACCCAATACCATGGGTTCACAAAACTGTTGGCTAACAAACATCCTAGACCCCCATGCGGAAACTAAATCCCCTTGTACCCCCCGGATGGGATGAGTATATAGTAAAATTGGGGTACAAACATGGCTACTCAATAATATCTCTGGAGAGCAAGCTCCACAACCAACAATCTCCCACTTGGAGGCTGGTCACAACAACTCCACCATTGCTGCACTTGCTGGACTATGCTCTAGACCTTGGACTTAGAAAATTTCTTATTTTCACCTTCATGCTTGAAGGCCAATAGAAACCGAGAAGGAACTTAGTTTCTCTTTGGTTACTCCCTTTGTCAACATGTCTGCAGGATTCTGGATATTATGTATCTTTCCTAGTTTTAACAGTTCTTCATCTAGAACAGATCTTATGAACTTTGTACTTCATTTGTATATGTTTAGTCTTTGAATGGAAGGCTGAGTTCTTTGCAAGGTGAATGGCACTCTGTTTGTCACTGTACAGTCTGCTATTCTCCTACTTCTTTCCCAATTCCTCCATTAACCTATGCAACCAAATCATCTCCTTACTAACCTCTGTAGCAGCAACATACTCTGCTTCCATTATTAAAAGTATAACAACATGTTGCAGTTTTGAAATCCAATTTACTGTTGTTCCACCCACAGTAAACACATACCCTGTGGTGCTCCTCCTGTTGTCTTTATCACCAGCCATATCTGCATCAACATATCCCTATAGAATAGTGTCTAAAACTCCAAAACATAATGCATGAGAAGTGGTGCCTCTGAAAGACCTGAGAATCCAGTGTATTGCTTTCCAATGCTCTTTACCTGGATTATTCATATACCTACTCATAACTCCCACTGCATGTGCAATATATTGTCTTGTGTGCACCATGGCATACATCAAGCTTCCAACTGCTAATGAATAGGGAATCCTCGACATGTAATCTATCTCTTCCTATGTCTATGGACATATCACCTTACTTAGGTTGAAATGGTTGGATAAATTTTTACTGACTAGTTTTTCATTTTTCATTCTAAACCTTTGCAACACCTTTTCTATGTACTCACCTTGAGACAACGTCGATTTGCGATTTTTCCTGTCTCTTATTATTATCATACCAAGGATTTGCTTTGCAGCACCCAAATCCTTCATCGCAAAGGATTTAGCTAGTTTTCTTTTGAGCACATTTATATCCTGCATGTTAGACCCTACAACATGCATGTCATCCACATACAATAACAAGATAATATATCTTTCATTATCTAGCCTCTTGAAATAAACACAGTGATCAGAATGGCATCTATCATAACCTTGTTATGTCATAAACTTATCAAATTTTAAACACCACTACCTTGGAGCTTGCTTCAAGCCATACAAGCTCTTCTTCAACCTACAAACCAAATTCTCCTTACCTTTGACCTCATACCCCTGTGGCTGCTACATATAAATCTCTTCCTCCAAATCCCCATGGAGAAAGGTTGTTTTTACATCTAACTGTTCAAGATTCAAATCTTCTACTGCCACTAGAATTAAAATATTTCTAATTGAAGTCATTTTAACAATAGGAAAAAATATTTCATTAAAATCTATACCTTTCGTTTGTGCAAACCCCATTACAACAAGTCTATCCTTGTACCACTTCTTGCCTGCATCTTCTTCCTTCAACCTGTAAACCCATTTATTCTGCAATGCCCTTTTTCCTACACGCAATTGAACCAAATCCCAATTCTAGTTTCTTACCAATGATTCCATCTCCTCATCCATTCCTTGCTCCCACTTCTTTCTAGTTTCTACCTACATTGCTTCTTCATAACGTTCCGGTTCACTAGAATCAATCATCAATAAATAATACAGTAAGAAAATCTACTTAACCTAGTATATTTTCTTACCGTTGCAGGAGTTTTAGGTATTTTTTGTTTCTCTTGATTTTTCGGTGCCTTTGGAGCTTCATTTTCTTTGATTTCATCAAGCACTGTGTACTCTGTGTTTTCCTTTTCCTCTTTCTTTCCCTGCAGCTGATCTTTGTACATGACCTTTTCATTGAATACTACATCTCTACTCCTAATTTTTTGTGTTTTTCATAATCCCTTAAACGATAACCAAAATCATCAACCCCGTATCCAATAAAGGTACATTTCTTGGATTTAGCCTCAAGCTTTGTTCTATCATGTTTGTCAATATGGACAAATAATTCACAACCAAAAGTTCTCAGAAATGAGTATTTTACCTGTTTACCTGTTCATGCCTCCTCCAGAATGCCACCATCCAAAGCGCTTGAAGGCCCTTTGTTTATTAAATAATTACAACATAAGCCCAAAACTATAAGGGAAACCCTACATGCAATCTCATACACCTTGCACACTCCATGATCATTCCGTTCATCCTTTTTGACATACCATTTTCTTGTGGTGTTCCAGGGACTGTCTTCTCTCTGTGAATCCCATTGTGTGAACAATAACTGTCAAACTCCTTGCTACAGTACTCACCTCCATTATCATATCTGAGACATTTCAATATTTTTCCTATCTCATTCTTAGCCAAATCTTTCCACTTCTTAAAAGTATCAAACACATCAAATTTTTGTCTAATGCAATAAACCCAAGTTTTTCTAGTTGCATCATCAATAAAAGTAACATAATAATGAGAGCCACCAAGATATTGTACCTGAGCTGGTCCCCATACATATGTATGGAAAAGCTCTAACTTTTCACTCTTCTTTTGTTTCCCAACCCTGAGAAATCTATCTCTCTTCTGATTTCCATAAACAAAGCTCTCACAGAATTCCAAACTTACCTGCTTAAGATCTGGAAGCAGTTTCCTTGAGTGGAGAGTCTGCATCCCCTTCTCACTCATGTGGACAAGCCTATGATGCCACAACGCCACACCTATTTTTGTGGAATCTATAGAGATATAATAATTAGTATTATGAGGACATAATTATAACATACCTATCCTATCTCCTTTTTCTATTACCATTGATCCTTTAGTGATCTTCCACCATGTTTCTCCAAATGTAGACAAACAACCGCTATCTCCCAACTGCCCTATTGAGATCATATTTATTTTCATAGCAGGAATGTGCCTTAAATATTTTAGCAGCCATTCA
This sequence comes from Pseudotsuga menziesii, assembly GCA_001517045.1. Lineage (NCBI taxonomy): Eukaryota > Viridiplantae > Streptophyta > Pinopsida > Pinales > Pinaceae > Pseudotsuga > Pseudotsuga menziesii. Next base: position 52,360 of record LPNX010659390.1, on the reverse strand, counting down.
TTTCCATTATTTAACTTAGTCTGTACCTTACCCTTTCCAACAATTTTACATGGTTCATCATCCTCCAATAGAACATGTCGAAAATCACCTTGAACATAATCATGAAAGAATTTCCTATGGGGTGTATCATGACATGAATCCCCTGAATCTACTACCCAGTAATCACTAGTATTATCTAATGCAAGAATCAAATCATATTGTAACACATCACCTTCTACATTCGCTTCTTGAGTAGTCTTGTGTTGCCTCTCACCTTTCTTCTTTGGTGCTCTAATCTTTCTTCAGGTGTCCTTTCTTACAACAGTTCCAATACTCTATTTTTCCAAATCTAGACTTGTATCTTCCCTTTTTTAGGCTTGCCACGATTTCCTGGGCTCCGTCCTCTCTCATTTTGTCTCCCTCTTCTATCCATGGTCAACGCATTACCTGATGTCTCACCTATGATTTTTCTTCGTATTTCCTCACTAATAATAACACCAAGCACATCATCAAACTTAAGAGTCTTTGAACTAGGGACAGAGTTACTTACAGCCATGACCAAGCTATTCCAACTTTCTGGCAATGAGCACAAGATTAGAAGAGCCCTAACCTCATCATCAAATTTCACGTTTATAGAACTTAACTGACTGGTAAGTGTATTAAACGCATTTAAATTATCAACAACAGATTCACCTTCCGACATCTTCATATTAAATAAACGATTCATTAAAAATACCTTGCTGGAATCCGAGGGTTTTTCACAGAGCTTACCCGATGCGCTCATCACGCCCTCTATATTTTTTTCTTTCAAAATATTGAAAGCCACCGACAAAGCCAGGCACAACCATATTGTTCTCAGTTCCTTTCTGTAAAGAACTCCCATTCTTCATCCTTCATAGCCGCCAACTGGTTTTTTTTTTTCTGCCCAATGACAGGTACAGATCCTTCTAGTACAAATAGTCCTCCATTTTCATCTTCCATAAATGATAGTTTTGGCCATTAAATTTCTCGACCCTAAAGTTTCCTTCTTCCGCCATTTCTCCCACTCGAACAAGGAACCCTTATTTCCTATTATTTTACGAAGAAAATAGACCTTTTGGCTTGGATACCAATTGTTAGAAAACAGGACTACGGAGAAATAACAAATATAGATTCAAATCATTAAACAAGATGAAAAACACATTACAGAGAGACACAGATATAATGTGTTTCACCCAAACGATGGGCTACATCCACAAAGAAATTTCCAGTCCTTTTATTACAATCTAGAAAGATGAAGGGATACAACCTGCAACAAAACCACTGCACTTCCTCTTCACACTCTCATAGTCTCTCTCACAAAATCATAGAGATTGTTTATAATGCTATAATACAGTACACAGCCGTGTTTGAATGCTTTCTTTTATAGGGGAAAAATACCATGGGAAAATACTACAGTTAACCCAATACCATGGGTCTGCCCGCACCCCCCATCTAGGACGAGTATACCACAAACTAGGGGTACAAACACGACTTCTCAATAGTATCTCTAGAGATCAGGCTCCACAACCAACACCAACACCTTTTCTATGTACTCACCTTGAGACAATGTCAATTTGTGATTTTTCCCGTCTCTTATTATTCACATACCAAGGATTTGCTTTGCAACATCCAAATCCTTCATCGCAAATGATCTATATAGTTTCCTTTTGAGCACATTTATATCTTGCATGTTAGACCCTTCAACACGCATGTCGTCAACATACAATAACAATATAATATATCTTGCATTATCTAGCCTCTTGAAATAAACATAGTGGCCAAAATGGCATCTACTATAAACCATGTTCTGTCATAAACTTATCAAATTATAAATACCATTTCCTTGGAGCTTGCTTCAGGTCATACAAGCTCTTCTTCAACCTACAAACCAAATTCTCCTTCCTTTTGAACTTATTCCCCTGTGGATGTTGCTGATAAATATCTTCCTCCAAATCTCCATGGAGAAAGGTTATTTTTACATCTAGCTGTTCAAGATGAAAATCTTCTACCACCACTAGACTTAAAATAGTTCTAATTGAAGTCATTTTAACAATAGGAGAAAATATTTCATCAAAATCTATGCCTTTCTTTTATGCAAACCCCTTTACAACAAGTGTATCCTTGTACCACTTCTTTCCTCCATATTCTTCCTTCAACCTGTAAATGTTGGACACACCAATCACACTGAGAGTGGGGGTGAACAGTGTGTATATATTTTGTTAATTTTTCAACGTTAACAACCATAAACAACTTATTCAATATTATGCAGAGTACATTATTATCATTATATCAACAATTATAGCTCATCATCACATATCATCGTATCATCATCACATAGAAAGCATAGAAAAACACAGTACACAATATTTTTATATGGAAACCCCAAGTCATGGAGGGAAATCCATGGAAGCCTTATAATAATAGGTTTCCATCAACAACTAGAAGGATGAAACAAATGCCTTATTACAATTACTTCAATTCTCCAGATACAACTGGAAGGAAGCTGCAACCTGAAGGAATCCCCAACTCCTTAGTATTCCTTTCCCTGTCCTTCCACCCCAACATAAAGATAGAAACTATTTAATTGCAACCACATTGATCCTGCGGACCTACTTACCAACACACGTGCCACACTACAAAACCATTGTCACTACTAACCACTGCTCATCAACTGACCAATGTCCATTGCACCACAACCGTACCAATAACCTATACCAACAATCTGTGCAACACAATCTATCAAATCAATGTGTTTCTCACATCATCTGACTCATTCAATCTGAGTTTAACCAACTGCACACCAAACTCAATCCACCTGAGTTAAACCAGCTTCTCATACAACTCATGTAGTGTGAGTCAGACCAACAGCACATAAGGAAACCTGTGCCAATCCTGCTCAACTTAACCAACCTGTACCAATATTCTTGTGTACCTATGCCAACTCAATCCAATATTTGTGTTAATCTAATCAAGTTCTATGACAGTCAACCAACCCTTATTACTTGGAATAGTTCATCAATTAAGAGACACATTTTAGCAACCTAGAGACTTCACATACGATTAACCAAAATTTGTCCAATCACACTCAACTCAATGACACCACAACCAACCTCAATCACAGTAAAGGAATACTTGACAATTAAACATGATAAGCATCAATCAACTAACCTCAACTAAGAAGATAAAAGAATTAACCAACTATGTAAGACAAACTCAATCTCATAAACTCTTAGACACAAAATAATTTTTCACTCCACTCAAATCAAGTCAACAAATCAAACAAATATCAAGCAAATAGTCACTTACAATACAATCAAATGTTGTCATTAACAATCAATAACAATCAACCTCCACTTAGTTCAAAGACACAATGATCAACACTTTTCAACATAGTTTTCAAAGAAAACAATTAGATTGATCAAATAAATTTCTCACAATATCTATTACTTACATGTAAACTTCTCATTCAATACTACACTTTACGATAGTCAAGATAAACACCAGGATCTATGCCAACAATATCCAATATAATCATCAAGATCTATATCAAGATCATATCAATATATATTCCAAGATAACCATCACCATAGCCTCCATAACATATTTAATTACTTCAAATAAATATACCAATATATAGGCTCAGATACTAAGATCAAAGATGAACTCTATCCATGAGAGGCATGTGTCATCACAAGAGAAACCGAGAAGCATCAACCATACCTTTTTGAAGATCACAATATTAAGAAACAATAGATAAACCAAAAGAAACTCTATATCATGTCATCACATAGATCTCACAACAAGATTTCCAACAAGCCGATATTTTTGTAATTCTAATTTTGTATGAGAAATTTATGCCAATTTTAGTGAATCTCTTCATTCCTCAAAGATGCCAAAAAATTTCTCCTCCACAAAGTTTCACACTTTTCTCCAAGAGTTTCGAAATACCAAAGAGAGAATTGATTCATGAATAAATGAAATGTTTTATCTTCTATTTATACACAACATTTTAATTTTTAATTGACTATGCCGACATGCAAAATAAAAAATAATAATTAATTAAAGTAATTTTTTTTTGTTTGGTCGGCTGACCCCAAAGATGAGGTAAATTTGTATTTACAACTTTAAAGATTGAGATCTCTTTAATCATGAGGATTTAGGAGATGCTCCACATATAAACAGAAAAGGATTGACGAGGACTATCTCCCTATGATGGGATTATTTGAAATTACTTGGCCCAATATTCTTAAATTATTTAATTTGTACAGGACATCAAGACTCCATACACAAAGGTGAAAAATACCATGTTACCTTATGCATAAGTTCCAAGGTCAAAGGATTTAATGGAAATAATCAAAAGCATGATGGATTCAATGCTATTCACATCCATAGACTTAACATCAACAAGGAGGAGGGCTCCACAATATACTCATCATATCAAGGGTATCAAGGACCCCAACACCAACGATCAAGGGGGAACAAAGATTTTTTCAAGAATATCATCGTCATATTCAAGGTCTCCATATCATTAAAAACATATCCAATGGTTCCATTATATATCTTCATCACCATAAGAGTACCAACACCCCAAAATATGGGTACAAAGACCTCACTACTAGTTTGAAACACCTTATAGGATTCATATCTATGATCACAAGGCTACAACATGACGATGACCATATAGTGCCCAAGGGAAATCAAACCACCATATGTGTGGGTTCAAGACCCAAAATAAAAGGACACCATGGACCCCATAAGAAGGGGTTCTGAAATAACACCATAAGTGTGGGTTCCAAGAGCCAAGTCTCCACATCCAAGGGGATCAAGATCTAATCTTATGGACTTAAGTACCCCTCAAGAACTCAACACCTCAATACCATCCAATGCAAGAAATGGGATATACCATCAACACATCAATGGAATTATACACATGACCCACATCATCCATCCAACAACCAATCAAGATACCAAAACAAGTACAAGCATAACAAACAACACAAATACCAGTAACCAAAGATCAATCAGGATCAAGGAACTCAACAATGAACTAAAATGGGACCAAGATACAACTTATGGGCACTTGACTAAGTGAATGGGTAACCAAGGATTTTTCCATTGTTCTAGGACCTCCAAGGGCTTCAAGATTGAGCTTGGATAAGTTCAAAAGGGCTCCTCTGATACAGACAACCAAAAACTAAACACTAACCCTTAGGGGCTCCTCAAGGGGTACAAAGACACAACTGTTGGCATCAATGCCAAGTTAATCAACAATCTCTCCCTTTTTCATTGATGACAACACCAAATATCCCCCCTAGAATAGAATTCCCTTGTTCACAACTTTACCTTCCTTGTTCAACATTTTCTCCCCCTTTGGCATCAATGGAAAAGGGTACTCTTTGTAGTCGTACTTCTCCCCTTATCATATTGTTGTTTTGTTGAAGATGGGCCAATTCAATTAGGAGATAGTATGACTCCCAATTTTTCTCAGAGGTACTCAAAGGTCTCTCTTGGAAGAGGCTTAGTAAATATGTCTGCAATATTCTCTTTCTTCCCAATATATCCCACTTGATATGCCTATCTATGACTTGTTCTCGAAGAAAGTGAAACTTGATAGGAATATGCTTTGTCTTGCAGTGCATAAATTGATTCTTGGAGAAACTAATGGCACTCGTATTGTCACATAGGATTGGAATTGGCTCATCACATGTCACTTGTATGTCTTGTAGGATTTTTTTCATCCAAATAATCCGAGTACAACAAGTTGTTGCTGCTATATATTCTTCTTCGACAATTGATAAGGACACTAAAGATTTCTTTTTAAATTTGAGGAATCTATGGTATTGGTTTCTTCTTCTTCTCGATAGTTTCAGACCTTTAAGTCGGTCTAGCATCAGGAGTTTTCAGGAGAGGCTTCTTGAGAAGTATTCATGGAGGTAAGCTCTATTTCAATATTTTATTAATATTCAGTTTTTTTTTAGGGTTTCAGTCGTCGGTTCTAATTTTGCATTATTTTAATATAAATATTATTATTTTCATATTGATGTATAAATGTTATAATATTTAGGTTTAGGATTTGTTTTTAGAGTTTAATAATTATTTTAATTAATTTTTGTTTAATTTTTTTAGTTTTGAAAGAAAAAAATGATTGTTTATTAATTTTTGGTAAATGAGGTTTTAGTAAAAAAAAATTATTTTATAAATTTTTAGTTTTAACTATTATGCTTATATTGTTTAAAGTGTGATATATTTTGATTCACAGCTTTTAGTTTTAGAATTTTTTTTTAATTTATTAGTTTTAATTTAATATTATTTAGAGTTTAGTATATTTAATTTTGTGTTTAAAAGTTAATTTTAGTTTTAGATTAAAATTATTAAATTAATTGTTATTATTGGTCTTAGTCTTTAGAAATTTTATTACTTTAAGCTTTTAGAGTGTAATGTAGTTTAGTTTTTTTAATTTTTTTTAATTTTGATAATATAATAGTAGGTTTTATATTCAAATGATTTAAATAAAGTTTAACCTAAATATGATTAATTGATTTAGAGTAATGTTATTCTTTAAAATTTTTGTTTTCCTAAGTATAGTTTTTGGGTTTTAAGTTTGGTTAATGTTTAGTATGTTTAGGCTCTTAAAAATATTTTTGGTAAAAATGAAGTTTTTTGAGAGACTCTTGTTTATCAGTTATTATTTCAGTTTTTCAGGATTTCGATGACAGGTTTTCAGGAGTCGTTTAGCTTAATTCAATTGTCACGGTTTAAGTTCTTAGGGTCTTTTTCAATTTCGAGTGCTTCTCTTATTTTCCTTTTGAAATGGTGAGGGACGAACGCAAGTACCTTCGCTTGTTCGAGACACATTTGGTGCTTGGTATCATGCGAGTGTTGTGCAACTACAGAGTTTTTGACCTTGCAGTGTTTTATGTCAGCATCGTGTTCTTTTAAGCGAGTCTTGATTTAACGACATGCTTCACCGATGTAGACCTTGTCGCATGAGCAGGGTGTGGAGCAGACACCTTGGAGTAGTTTTTTCTCGATTGGGTCTTTCGCAGAGTCTAGGATGTTCCTGAGGGAGTTAGGAGGGGAGAAGGTTACCTTGATCTTTCATTTCCTAAGTATCCTAGCGATTTTGTTGGTGGTGCCATGGATGTAAGGGAGGATTTCTAAGGGTGTGTCATTCTTATTGTTTTCTTTTTCTTTTTTCGTATTGTTGTGGTGTTCATTCTTGTCAGATTTTTTATGGTGTCTTTGATTTGTTTTTCACTGTATACATTGTTTATGAAGGAATTTGTAAGATGGTCTAGTTCTTGTTTTAAGTGGTCTTTATCGGCAATCCTAATGGCTCGAGTTACTAGTGTATTCATTATGCCAGTTTTTTGTGCAGGGTGGTGGTGAGAATTAGCGTGAAGGTATCTGTTGGTGTGTGCTTGTTTTCGGTAAACCTGGTGTTCAAGGGAGCCATATTGATTTCTCATTGTGAGGATATATATGAATGGAAGACAACCTCCCTCCTCTTTTCTGTGGTGAATTTTATGCTGTCGGATTGGTTGTTGAGGTGGTTGGTGAAGACTTTTAACGATTGTTCTCCATGTGGCCGGTTGTTGTATACGTCATCTACAAATCACAACCACCATTTTGGCTTTAGGGGGAATGAATCTATTGCATATTTCTCTAATTTTTCCATGAAGATGTTGGTAACTATTGGTGAGAGTGGTGATTGCATTGCCACTCCTTCATTTTTCTCATAGATTTCCCCTCTAAATGTGAAGAACGTCGACTTGAGACATATCTCCACAAGTTTCGTAGTTTCATCATTGTTTTTTATATCCCCAATAACCTTTACGACATCTCATCGATGGGTATCTTTGTGTAGAGAGATATCACATCAAAACTTGTAAGGATGTCACTTTCCTCAACCTTCCAATCCTTCATAATTCCTACTAGATGTGTTGAATCTTTTACATACAAGAAGGTTTTGCCTGCAAGGGGTTTTAACTTCTCTACTAAGTATTTCACCAGGTTGTAGGTTGGTGATCCTATTGTATTGACAATAGGTCTAAGAGAAACGCCTTGTTTATGAATCTTGGGAGCACCGTAGATGCAAGGAATCATTGAACTCTTTGGAATGATTTTATGTTTTGTATATTCATCCAGGGATGCATTTTTTATGGCTATGGTCACTAGTTTCATGATTTTGTTCATTGGATATTTTTTTACCTTCCCATAGCTCCCACATGCCAAGTGCTCGTCCATTTTCAGGTCGTATTCCTCCCTCTTTATCACAACAATTTCATTTCCCTTGTTGGATTTGAGAATAATGATGTCTTTCCTCCCCCTTAGCATTTTCAGGGCATCATTTTCCTCTCTGGCTATATTTCTCTTCAGCGGTTTGGAATTTTTTAGGATGATGGCACACTCCTGTCTAATGTCTTCTGCATTGTTGTCTGTTAAGTTTCTAATGGTGTTTTCAATGTTGTAGACCATATCTTCCAGCGATATACATTTGGGCATGTCAAAAAAAATTAGTCCTCTTTCGAACAAATGTTTCATTCCATCATCGAGCTCTATGCCAGAAACGTTCATCATTACTCTCTTCACTAGAGTGGTCTCGGTTGTCTTCTTTTCATTCATCAATTTGCTGAATTTTTTGTCTTGTTTCTTTTTTGCATGCGGGTAGGTTTTCTATGCCTTGATCACCATGCTCACCTCCACGTTCAACCAAAAGGCAATGTGCAGTATATTGGACATCATGAGGTTGATGTGGTAGGTTCGATGAGAGAGCTAATCCAATTCCTTTTTTCTATGTTTTATCTCACTACGAACTATGGAGAGGCTTAATTCATTAAAGGCGTGAGTGTGTTTGGACTTCAGGTGGTGTTTTATGTTTTCAAAATGCGGCACTAGTTTGTTGTCTCTGCAATTTAAAAAAAAAATTAAGTCTGTTTTTCTGTGAGCGATTTTATTTCGTGATTTCTCAAAGAGGTGGATCATCTGAAGAGTATCCCTTCCATGGAGGGTAACAATTTCTTTGTTCATTGATCCACAGTTATGTTTTTTTCTGAATTTGAGGAATCTATGGTATTGGTTTCTTCTTCTTCTCGACAATTTCATACCTTTAAGACGGTCTATCATCAAAAGTTTTTGGGAGAGGCTTCTTGAGAAGTATTTACAGAGGTAAGATCTATTTCAATGTTTTATTAATATTCAGTCTTTTTTGTTTTTTAGGGTTTTAGTCGTCGGTTCTAATTTTGCATTATTTTAATATAAATATTATTATTTTGGTTTAGGAACAATGAACAAAGATATTGATTTTTACTTAACCAAGATATTAGACATTTACCTAAGAAGAATGTTGTACCACTGGTGCTTCTTCTTTCATCAACACATCCTTCTCAATCTGCATCTGAGTAAGCTACCAATGTTAGCTTATTTACTTTTGGGTACCAAACTACAAAATCCATAGTTCTTTTGAGATATATGAATATTATCTTAACTGCAATAATGTGAGTTTCCTTGGGAGTGGCTTGGAATCTTGCAACTTGTTCAACAACTTGCATCACATTGAGCCTTGAGGCTGTTACATATAGTATACTACAAATCGTTGTCCTATAAATCCTTTGATCAAATTCTTTAGATTCATATTTCTTTCTTAGCTTACAATCGGTGATCATAGGATTACTCACAAGTTGGAAATATTCCATCTTCAATCTCTTTAACATATCCTTGATGTACTTTGTCTTGGTAATGAAAATTCCTTTTGTTCGTTGAGATATCTGAAGTCCTAAGAAGAAGGTTAATTCCCCTAGAAAAGACATTTCAAACTATTTTTGCATGTCCTTAGGAAACTGTTGACTTAGTGAATCATCATCACTTCCAAATATGATATCATCAATATATACATCGATGATGAGTATGCTATCATAGTCAGGTTTGACGTACAATTTTTTGTCTGCACTTCTCATCTTAAAGCTTTGTTGATGTATGTAAAACCCTAGTTTTGACCCTAAAGGGGGAGGGGAATGTGTTCCCTGGTTTTGACCCCATGGTATTTAATTGTGCATGATGTATATGTTATGAGAATCATGGAAAGGAGCTCAAGTCCAAGGCCCTTCCACTGATTTGGTGTTTGTGTATAGGTGATCATGGTTGATTCCTATGGTTCATTGCGCGGGTCAAGCATAGATCATTCTGAATATCATGTAAATACACACAGTTTCATAAAATACCACAGCTAGCTATGCACTGCAAACGTGAAAAGAGATGGGGGAATGATTTCATAAAGGAACAGAGATGGATTAAAACTAGCATATTCCAGGTGAGTGATTGCAATTTCAATCCTCACAAAACCCATTTTAATCAACAAAGAAACCTTCATTCATTTACCCAAGAGGATGCGAGATGGATTAAATCCTTTTGGATAGAAATTTCACGCCCTCTAGTTGATGTTAAACAATTTCTAGTTGAATCAGTGGAATTATTGTGGATCGTCAGATCTGTGTCTCCGCCAGATCAACGGTGGACTCCAAACTTGATGAGGCGGATTTCATTGAAATTTCACGCACATCAAAAGTTTATTTGGCCATGCAAGTTCAATCAGTGAAATAATTGTGCACCGTCAATATGTTTGATGGTCGATCCCAGATGTAGATATGTTCAGATTTGCTCAATCTTTAACCCACCCATCCTAGTTCGTCCCTGTGCTCATGCATTCAATTTTCTTGCAGGAAATTGGTTGAGGTAGTTAATTCCTTGGTCAGAACAAGGCATGTCAGTCGATTTTGTGACTGAACAAGCTTTCAGTCTAAAGAGGTCATGTTATGGATTTTGAAGCAATAAAACCATGGATTGCATGCCTAGTCTGGGGAACCCTATCTTGATCTACATTGTGGTCATTCGAACCATTCAATTCATTCACGATTAGGCATTGTTGTTCACTCTCTGGAGACACAGAGAAGTTCTATGTTTGTGGTTGTGCAGTGTGGCTTAGTCCATTTACATTGTGTTACAGAGTGATATGCAAACATGTTTTCTCTGTGTTATAGAGTGGAGCCTTTGTTGATGTTTTTTCCCTATGGTTTGTTGTGATTTGCACCCAAATTTTGGGTTTGAACTGTATGCAAGACTGAGGGGTGGAAGAGAAGAGGAATGGGATTGATAAACCTAGTGTAGAGAAGGCATAGCCCAATGGACTGTGGAGCAGAGAAGGGGATGCTTCCTTGTGTTGGGTGTGTAGGTGATGTGGATCCCAGGCTAGATAGACCTTGTGGAGGTGTCCCTAGCTCTTGAATGAGTAGCTATCTTAGTCATTCTACCTTTCCACTGCCTTATAAGCCTGATAAAACCAACTGGTAGTTGGCTTGGTTGTGTCTTGTTGTGCATTTTGTACTTGTGAGTAATTCTTGGCTAGAAGGCCTGATAAACCTAGCATTGCGATGGATTGACTGTCGACAGTCTGATAAACCCATCTATTGGCTTGGTTGGTCCTTATTATGAAAGTTTTCATGACTGAGAATAGTTTGATAATCCCAACTGTATGTTGGCTTGGATGATTAAGCTTGATAAACCCATCATTGCTTGGCTTGTAAGCCTACATCCTTATAAACCCAACTGGGTGTTGGATTAGTTGGGAATTCTGATAAACAAACATGAAGGTTGGCTTGACTATGTGTGTTATGATTTGGCTATGTGTAAGTCTGTTGTTCCCTAGTTCCTTGTGGAAATCATGCCTAGCTCAGGGGTGGTAGTTATGTTGAGAGATTGATGAACACAAATGGCCTATGGTTGGGTGGAGTGTTGCAGTGACATAGCTAGTTGCAGGACAATACGATCATCCAAGATAAGTATTCCTGTTATTACTTTTTATGCAATGCATTTTCTTATGGATGACTATACTAGTTATGTAGAATGCATATGAACATGATGATTTTCTATGTTCATGTTGAATGCTTGTTGATGATTAAGTAGAGGATTACTTGTGTATGTTTCCATTTTACTCCTATATATTCCTTGTGTTTTTACAATGCTTTTTTCTTTAGTCCTTGGAGGATAAAAGCCTGGTGGCAGGATCATAATGCATGTGATTTAGTGTTTCCACCCCTTGGAATCCACTTAAGGAAAGAAAAAGGCGGAGACTGGAAAAAGGGAAGTGGAACAAGGAAGAAAGTTAGTTTTCTGCACCCTAGGATCCACATGCGGAAAGTGAAAAAGCAACGAAAAGTACAAGGAAAATTCGAGTTTCCGACTTCCAAACCACTGCAGAAAGCGGAAAGGCATAAGGCAGAAATTGACAAATATGGAAAAATTGAAGGCAAAAGATGGATTTCTACATTCTAAAGTCAGAAGTAAAAAATGGGAAGGTCGAAATTTGGAAAGCGCGAAATCGACGGGAAAGGTAGTCATTTTGTGCATTTCCACATTCCAAGGTCAGAAGGTGGAAAGAGGAAGTGCAAAAGGTGGAATAATGGTTGAGCATTTCTGCCAAATGTTAAAGTTATGATTCTCGATTTTTGAGGTCGAAAAGGTGGAAATAGGAAGAGAGGAAGGCGAAAGAGTGGTCAAGAATCTTCGTCGCACATGGCGTTTCCGATTCCTGAGCTCCACAAACGGAAGGCGAAAAGTAGAAGTGCGGATGTCGAAGTGCGAAAAGAATAGGTTCAATGCAGAAATGGTTTTTTCAATCATAGAAGGGATATGTGAAGGGTAGAAAGATGGTTACATTTATTTCTAAGCTTAAGGATGAGTGTTCAAGAGTGTGTTAACACCCATTCCCTGTGTTTCGAAAGGAGAACAAGGGTTCTTGAAGCATTCTGCATTGTGGGGTATGAGGAAATTACAATGTAAGTATCTATCCAACTTGGAGAACCAAGCTCTAGGGGCTTGCTTACATCCATATAAATCTCTTTTGAGTTTGCATACATGGTCCTTATTTTTTGAAAGCTGAAACCCTTCTGGTTGTTCGATGTAGACTTCTTCTTATAATTCCCCATTCAAAAAAGCTGATTTTATATCCATCTAATACACTTTGATGTATTTGGAGAAAGCATAAGCCAACATCATTTTGATATCTTCCATTCTGTCTACTGGTGTAAATGTTTCTTTAAAGTCTATTCCTTCAATTTGAGCATGGCCTTTACAAACCAACCAGGCCTTGTTTCTGATTACATGTCCATATTCATTCATTTTGTTTCTGAAGACCCACTTTGTGCTAATCACATTTTTGTTCTTGGGTTTAGGAACAAGTTCCCATGTTTCATTTTTCTCAAGTTGGTATAATTATTCTTCCAAATTTTAACTCATCCCTTCATCCTACAATTTTTTGCAAAATTACCATAATGATAGCAATTGTAACACTAAATAGAAAACCCACCTTGATTTATTGTTGGCATGATTTTGTCATGAACTCTACAATCGATGTATTTGTGACCATAGTTATTGCACTTATAACAGTATCCATTGAACATCATAGGGTATCTCTAAGAAACGAATCTTATTTGTGATGTACCTTCTCTTGATTCTTGTTGATCATGGGATCTTCTGAGAATACATGAATAATTGTTAGTCTTTTCTTATTTTACTTTCTTCAATGATCTTATTGATATTTGAATTTGTCTTTAACTAAGTAGTTGCTGTGTCCATATCTTCCTTCGAAGAGAGGATCTTCAATTCTTGATTCTAACAAATTTCTATCTTTTCTTAGAGTTGTCTTGTTAGATCTTCTTCTATTTTCTTGACTTGTTCTACCTGTCTTTTCAAATGAATGATATTGTCTTACATCTATCCTTTTGAATTTTGATCATCTTCATGGGATTTTTGTAGTTGAACTTTTAGTACATGATTCTCCTTTCTAAGCTCTGAGAGCTCCTTTTCAAATTCAAAGTTCGTTAAGCATACATTTTGTAATTCTATCTTCAAGGAGTTGATTTCAAATTCTTTTTTTTATGAGTAAGTAGGAAATTCTATTATATTACAAAAAGATTACAATTGGTCCTGGTTGACTACACAGTCTGGATCAAGACAGGGTAAGGAAGGCTTGCTTTGCCGAGCAAAACTGAACCAAGAAGTAGAACTAAGGCCTGCCCTTAAGCAACACACAAATAGAGGGCCGATGATAGGAAATCCCTCTTAGCTTCTAGCCTCCCGGTTGGGGCCCGGGTGGTGATTCGCGTGCTGAGAAGAAGTATAGCTAACCCTAGCACTTACAAGCGAGTTGGTTGGAGTGTTCACCGGGGTGGTGGACATGTTCCCTGGGCTATCCAACATTTCTGTTGAAATTTTCTCCAGTAGTCTAAAACCAGCAGAAATATCCTACTGCCTGCGGCAAATAATGTCCAGAGCGTCCCGAATCCCTTGAGCCATCTGAATTTTATCTTGAATGTCCTGGCCCAAAATAATGCAAACAGTCCAAAATGGATTGGACAGAAGGGGTCGCCCCATCTGGGCCTCAAACTCCTGCACGGGATCAATTTCCTTTATGGAAATGAAGGCCTCAATTGTTGTTGTCATTTCTTCCATATAATAGTCACCCCAACTGAAGGGTTCTGGAACAGGATCTTCACCAATTGATGGAATAAAATCATGCTTGGAGCTAGGGGTAGCCTCTCTATGGATATCCCCTCTGTTATTTCCTCTCAACCGGTTGTGGGCTCTCCAATATCGCTGCATGGCTACTACACACTGAGAGTTTCTTGGTGTAATACCCTTGGTTTTGACCCCAGATGCATTAAAAGTTACATGATGTATATATTGTAATTAATCATGGTGTGGAGCTAAAGGAAAAATCCCCACCATCGATTTGGTTGTGTTATGTTTCGGAAATTGGGATCGGTGCGATGGTATATCGTGTTATCTGGCACATAATAGTTTTGGCTTCATGTAAATATGGACATTAATTAAAATGAACCTACATCTAGCTGTGACGGTGCAACGTTAAATGAAAAGGGCATGATTTCCTAAGGTTAAGGGGGGGATTTTCTAACCCATGGGGAAAAGCCATGTGTCGATCCACCACTTAAACTCCTGTTTTAGTTAAGGGCAGTTAATGCTGGGTAGTGGTGGGTGGCAGGATTACCCCCACGCACTCTCCTCCAGCTGGTTCAGTCACATGCATAGGCTAGGAATGGTTTTCCTCACCCGCCATTTGGGATGCCTGATCGTTTTGTCCACTCTCCCCACCAATTCTGTTTTTCTCTCCTCATGTAGGCAGTCGGTTGGGCTCTCCACCTTTTGTTGAATGTGGTCTGTGTAAGTTTACCTTCATGCAGGAAGTACAGTTTTACCTCACACGTAGGTTGAGACTACATTTCCCCTGTCCAAGCTAAGAATCGGACCTTCACCTCCAATTGGGGATTTGCTGTGAGTTGTGTTTCCCTCGTTGCTGCAGTGGTAAAAGTGTGGCTATTGTTCTTCCCCTGGTTTTGGGGTTGCTGTGTCTGCAACATCTTTTTGGGTTTCATCTGAGTTGTTTTGGCCAAGCTACGGCCAAGAACAACTCTGAATCATCCTGTTTGTCTTGAACTGTGTTCACCATTTCGTTTGGGTTGTCACCCTGTTGTCTTTATTTTCATCACAGATCTATGAACTGATTGCTTTACCGCGGGTATGCAGTGGTTGGTATTCGAAATGTGTGGAGTGGGATTGAAGGTCAGGTATGCTTGAGAAACCTAGGTTTTGGGAGCCACACAGACAGAGTTATATGGTTGGCTTTCTTCTACACAACCCTGGAAGAGCACTGGAAAGGGAAGTCAGGGCCTAAGGGACTATGAAACAAAGAAGGGACTGATTCTTGGTGTCAGGTGTGTCTGGGTGTCTTAGAGGTCAGGATAGCTCTGGTGTAGGTGTCCTTAGCTCTTCCATGAGCTCACCAGCTTAGCATTTAGCTTCTCCCAACTCCTCGATAGCCTGATAAACCCTACTGTGTGGGCTTGGCTTATTTGTGTACCTTGGCTATGTGTAATCCTGCTTAGTCCCTTATTCCTTCGGGAATCATGCCCAGCTCGGGGGTGGAAGTGTTGCCGAGATATTGATGAGCATGCTGGCCTATGGTTGGGTGGAACATTGTAGTGATGTAGCTGGTTGCGGGACAAGTTCTTTATGAGATAAGTATCCTTGTTTATTTCATCTCTGTAATTATATTTGATGGCTAATGAACTATGATGAACATGTTGAATGCTTGAATGCTTTCTGGCAAAAATTAGTTGTTTGAGCCGCCAATGATACATCGGCAGAAAATAGAAGATGGGATCGCCGACAAATAGATGATGAAGGTGTCGATGTCGACGAAGTTTAGAGGATCAGACCACCGATGAACATCATCGAAAAAATTTAAAGGTTTGTGAACCCGCCGTTGCGGCTATCTAGTGGACTATCCTTCTGATGGATAAAGGCTTCGACCGTCGATAGTGGATAGTGCATCTGATTACCGATGCCATAGTGGTTAATTGCTCTGACCGTCAACAGAGTTACAGTCCGCAAAAACCACAGTGAGTTTGATTGCTGCCGTTGCGGATGCCTAAGGAGTTATTTCCCCAATGCACAGTATTTTCGCCTACCAATATGCCACAGATATTGGAATCATTGATAGCAGACCATCGAAAAACTATAGTTGTGGAAAACGTCGATACAGCGGAAAGGGTTAGTTGTTAGGGCCGTCAATGAGCTCCAGAAGAAAGTTGTTTTTTAAATCACCAAAACGTCGGAATTTTAGTGGGGAAGAGACCCGATGAACAGTCCTTGGCATCGCTGATACAGTTCGGAAGCTTAGACGACTGAAGGTCCGATATAGCAGAAAATGTTAATTGTTTGATCGTCAATGGACATTTTTGGGCAGCACCGATAATACTCTGGAAGCCTGGATGACTAAGGGTCCGACATGTCGAAGAGATTTAGACAAACAGACCGCCGATGTGCAGTGAAGAAAACTAGTCGTTCTAACTACAGAAACATCAAAAATTTAGTTGGGAAGAGGTCCGATTGGGCCAAAGGAAATTTGGGTTTTTTCAAGTGGATTTTTCCAGCAATTTCAGAGATAAAAAGGAAGAAAATCCTAAGTGGTTGAAGTTAGCATTCCAGACCAATTTACAGTTGTGTGTTTTGCCTAAATTTGATGAGAATCATCATGTTAGAAGTGGTGTGGTTTTCACACCTGAGGTCAGAATGAAGCATGTGGATAGGCTATGGAAATATTATCCAACAGGGAATAAAGGAGAGTCACCAGAATTTGAATGCGGAGTAGAAAAGTACTAGTGGTTTCTTGGAAAGTGTGTTGCTGTCAACATGGACAAATCCAGGAATTGCATGCCTAGAGGTAGCAAGACCATGAAGTCAAAACAACTCTTGGGTGGAAGAGGAGTTCCATGCAAAGATGAGGGACTTGAAAAGGGAAATTTCCTTAAACCCTGTCTTGCTAATTACAATTACATTTTATAAGTTTTTGTACATAAAATGTATGAGGATATGCCTTGCATGCATAGGATATTACATGTTGGTAAGAGTAGTAAGAACTATACATTTATAATGAACCACTAATGGTAAATATTGCATTGGTGTTGGCATTAGTGGAAAAACCAACGACAACCTAGACATGGCTGAGTATGTTGTTGATGCCGATGCATGTGACCAGTAACCCTATGAAGAAAGGGATAAGGAAACAAAACTAGGATCAAAAGTTTGTGAGCAACTTCTGCGATCTCCTGCAAGAGACCAACCAAACTGGTAATGTCAAGGGTGTAAGTAGGACCCATGAAGGTAAGGGTTCAATTATGACAATCGCATGGAGTGGAAAAAGCAAGAGATTTCATACCATGTGGGTAATTGAAATTTATATTACATTCATATAGAAATGTATCATGCATATGTTGTTATGAGCTTAGTATCCCAAAGAAAGTAAGTACTGATGGTCTTGATTATAGTAATGCATCCTATATGAAGTAGTCATGGTTAGGCCATGCATGGTATATTTGAATGCATACTATTCCTGAATCAACGCAAGGTAGCATTGAGTGGATATGCATTAAAATATTTCATAAATATTGTGGTTATGCATTGAATAGATGCATATCAAAAGTATGAGTAAATGTTGCAGATATGCATACATAAGTATGGGTGCAAATGTTGTGATGCAATGCATGAATGCATAGAGATAGTCCATGTGTTATAATGAATAACTAATGGCTGAAATGATGAATTGATGACAATTCTAGAACCATTTCAAGAGCTGTTATGAATGCAGGATGGTAAGTGCATGAAGACGGTAGTCATGATCAATTGACTGCCATAAATGCTCTATGGAAGGGCAAGGTGGTACAATGATATGCTTGTGAAGTAAGAAGTATCTAAACCTTTGATTTAAATTGCATAAATGAGGAGACTTTACCTTGTCATTTAAAGTAAGATAATGATTCACGAATTGAATGAGTTTGGTGATATTAATATGCCAATAGTTGGAAGTATTTGAATTCTAGGATTCTGAAAATGCTTCAGTGATTGTTGCAGCAATGAAAAAGGTTATATGCATCAAGACTTACCAAGTGTTTGGCTGATTGAAGTTCAGGTTTCAGGTAGATTGTTTGGGGCATGGCAATGTGGGTAATACCATGACAAAGGCCGAAATTTACCATGTGAAAGAGCCAAACCTCATGAGAAGAGTCTCATGGCTGTGAAAATAGTCTGTATGTAGAATGAGTTGTCAATTTGAATTTGTAAATTTTAGATTTGAGAAATTGCTGACACCTACTAATCACTATTGGCTTGCATAGAATTGTGTCAGGAGGACGCATTGTAAGTGGGTTTTCATGTTATGCTAGTAAGCATAAAATCATAATGGGCATAGTCATGCTGCTTACAAGAGACCCACAAATGAGGATCACCTCATTGCTAACCAAATCAATTTCTGTAGTAGACAGAGTTGCAAATTCCTATTGAATTTAATTAGTAATGTCATTGCTTGGTTATGGAACAATCAATTTGGATTGTATTATCAGATAATGATTGACTGTTTGGCTACTTGATGAATGTGCCAGGGGTACACATTGCAAGAAGACCATGTGTGATGGCCTGAAGGAGCCAAACTTTATGGGGAGGTTCTCCCCTATCTTGGAAATGGATTTTGGGTGAAACTCCATTGGACATTTTGGAAATGTCTCATATGCACTACATGTTTGGTAAGCAAAATGAGTGAGATGGTATAGATTATGTTGGTAAGACATGTGTGGATATGAAATGTAAAAAGGAGTTGGGATGGAAAACTGAGGGACTGTCAACTCAGAGAAGGGAGCCCCCATTCCTCCTTAATGAAGGAATACTGCCTCGGCAAATGGATAAGTGTTCTGTGACCCTAGCTAAGGATATGCATGTCAACTTGTTAAATTCAATATGAAGAGCATGTTTTGATTTTATTTCCATTATGGCAGATTGCTTGAGTGTGAATAGGGCCTACATGGACCATGTCGGAAAGGGGTGCACACTTTCCCGATGTCGGATCATGAAAGGGTTTTCAATATTGATTACACCCTAGGGGGTGGATGCACTCCTGGTGTCTCACTACTTGATAGTGAATGATATGAAATGTGATTACAGTTTTAGAGCAGTAACGCTGCTGAGTTGCTTATATTGCATGTGTTGTCAGGCTAAACAGATGCAGTCTGGTGTTGCACACTAAATGGACAATGGCTTGGGCTCATCCTACATCCTACTGAAGAGCACAAAGAAGGAGACATTCCCGAGGGACTGAAGAGAAGAGAAGGGGGTGGTTTCTTGTGTTGCATGGGGTAGTGGAATTAGAGATCACCGTGGGAAATGAAACCTGGAAATGGTAATGATAAAGTTTCCTTCCCAGTAGGAATGAAGATGTACTGGAAGGAGATGTTGGGCTATTATATGCTTGGGGATCCATAGTAGATCCTAGACCTGGAAATGGTCATTTATTGTTGATATAAGTGCATGTATTATTGTTGATGGCATGATAAACCCAACTGTGTTGGCTTGGATGATTGGTTGTTGATATAAGTGTATTGTTGATATAAGTGCAGGTGATTTGTTGACGGTCTGATAAACCCAACTGAAGGTTGGCTTGACTGTGTAATTATTTGATGTTGTGGAAATTGTGGGAACGTTACAGTGTTGGCTTGACTACCTGTAGTCTGATAAACCCAACCGTTAGCTAGCTTGGCTGAGTAGCCTGATAAACTCGGTAGTGTATAGGATTGATTAGCTACAGCCTGATAAACCCAATTGTATATTGGCTTGGTTGGACAGTCTGATAAACCCAACTGTAGGTTTTCTTGACTGCGCTAGATATATATAAAAAAGGATGTTGTGAAGCAGCCTGCATGTTGACCTAACATCCAAGTCCATAGGCAATCCTAAGGCTTGCAAAGCGAAGGAGGATCCTGTGGACCAAAGAGGAAATGCATAATACAAATAAGTATTGGATTATTTTGCAATTTCTTGCTTATGAATATACATGTGTATATGATTTGGTTATGATGTTTTAAGCTCTTGTTTAAGAGATAAAACCAATGAGAATAAACTAAGCATGTGAATCTATTCAATGTTTGAATATAGGTGTCACTGGGAGTGAGGACTATGAGAGCATCCTAGGGGTGCATGTGGACATGTGACTGTCCCGGAGAGCTCAGAATGAGTAGTAATGAAAAAGGTGCTAGTGAGACTTTAAAGGTCCTAGCAGCCGAGACAAACCATGTGGGGAGGCTCCATGGTTGAGAGGTCTGAAATAGACCAGAGACACTAAGTGTCATGACCAAGAGGGATTGGTCCAGAATTCACGGTGAAGTGAAAGAGCCTGAGAGCATGAAAACCATAGTGGTGGTGTGGGTTCCAGGATGGAACAGGACAAAGAGGGGAAAAACTCTTGCTACTCTCTCTTTCCTCTTTGATTATATATATATATATATATACTTATGCATTGTGAAAACAAAAGATTGTTGAATGCATGTATGACTGAAAACATAATGTGTGTATTTGCATAAAGTAAATTGTGAATGTTGGAATAGTTAATTCCCTGCCCAAGAATGGACATGAATGAGCTCATGTGCCTGTTGGGAAGGCATGAAAAATATGAAAGTCTCCTTGAAAAGACTTGGACTGTCATGCCAATTGGGCAATTAATTCACTGATTTTAATGCCTATATTATGCTTGGTCTAACAGAATGACAATGGTGCATTTCATTGGTGAGAAAAGTGAAATCCAGTTGTGCACATTGATCATGGCAGCAAACCAAAGGCTATTGGACTTGGCTGGAATTCTTCTTCAAACAATTGCCAAGACCCAAGAAAATATTGGAGAGATGCTCAAGATACAGAAAAGCTCCTAGACTTGGGGATGAGCTGAAAGCTGAGAACTAGGAAGAGAAGCTCATGGAAGCCGAGGGGCTTGGTCCTGAAATTTCAAGTAAATAATTGAACATGGGACAGATCTGCAAAATTTTAAAATTTGATGTGCAAATTCTATATGTATTCCTATGTACTGGAACACCGAGGACGGTGTTATTCCAAGGGGAGGGGATTGTAATACCCCCTTTTTTGACCCTGGATGCATCAAAAGGTACATGATGTATATATTGTAATTAATCGTGGTGTGGAGCTAAAGGTAAAATCCCCACCATCGATTTGGTTGTGTTATGTTTTAGCAATTGGGATCGTTGCCGATGGTATATCATGCTATCCGACACATAATAGTTTTGGCATCATGTAAATATACACATTAATTAAAATGAACCTACAGCCAGCTACGATGGTGCAACATTAAATGAAAAGGGCATGATTTCCTAAGGTTAAGGGGCAAATTGTCTAACCCATGGCGAGAAGCCATGTGTCGATCCACCACTTAAACTCTTGTTTTAGTTAAGGGCAGTTAATGCTGGGTAGTGGTGGGTGGCAGGCTTACCCCCACGCACTCTCCACCAGCTAGTTCAGTCACACGCACAGGCTATAAATGGTTTTCCTCATGCACTGATTGGGATGCCAGATCATTCTGTCCACTCTCCCCGCTGCTTCTGTTTTTCCCTCCTCACGCAGGCAGTCAGTCGGGCTCTCCACCTTTTGTTGAATGTGGTCTGTGTAAGTTTCCCTTCATGTAGGGAGTACAGTTTTACCTCACGTGCAGGTCAGGACTACAATTCCCCTATCAAGGATAAGAATTGGACCTTCACCTCTGATTAGGGATTTGTTGTGAGTTATGTTTCCCCCGTTGCTACAGTGGTAAAAGCGTGGTTGTTGTTCTTCCCCTAGTTTTTGGGTTGCTGCGTGTGAAACATCTTTTGGGGTTGATGCTGAGTTGTTTTGGCCATGCTAGGGCCAAGAACAACTCTAAATCATCCTATTTGACTTGAGCTGTGTTCACCATTTCATTTGGGTTGTCACCCTGTTGTCTTTATTTTCATCACAGAGCTGTGAACTGATTGCTTTATTGCGGGTATGTAGTGGTTGGTCTTCGGACTGTGTGGAGTGGGATTGAAGGCCATGTATGCTTGAGAAACCTGGTTTTGGAGAGCCACACAGATAAATTTAGATGGTTGGATTTCTTCTGTACAACCCCGGAAGAGCATTAGCAAGGGAAGTCAAGGCCTGAGGGACTGTGAAGTAGAGAAGGAACTGATTCCTGGTGTCGGGTTTGTGTGGGTGTCTTAGAGGTTAGGCTAGCTTTGGTGTAGGTGTCCTTAGCTCTTCCATGAGCTCACTAGCTTAGCATTTAGCTTCTCCCAGCTCCTCGATAGCCTGATAAACCCTACTGTGTGGGATTGGCTGATTTGTGTACCTTGGCTATGTGTAAGCCTGCTTAGTCCCTTATTCCTTGGGAAATCATGCCCAGCTCGGGGGTGGTAGTGTTGATGAGAGATTGATGAGCATGTTGGCCTATGGTTGGGTGGAACATTGCAATGATGTAGCTGGTTGTGGGACAAGTTCTTTATGAGATACGTATCCTTTTCTATTTCATCTCTGCAATTATATTTGATGGCTAATGAACTATGATGAACATCTTGAATGCCTAAATGTATGTTTTCTTCATTATGTATGTGAATGACTATACATATTAGCATGTTTTATGTTTTAAGAATTTTATTGCATCATTTTATGTATGTTCATGTTCATGGGGCTAGTTGCCCGGAGGTTTTTGATGGTTTGGTAGCGTCCTCTTCATCGATCAGAGAGTTGGGGACATCACACTTGGAAATGAGAGGACCAGGATCATCACCTTGCTTGGATCCTTATGTTCCGGAGAATCCCAATTTACATATCGTTGATCCTCCCATCTGTGAAAATGCTTTTTAACTCTGCTCTTGATTCCAACCTTAATCACCATAATTTTCTACCCTTCCCCCCACTTCATTAAATCTCTCATACTGTGCGAGAGATTCACCACATTTTTCTTCACAGAGTACTAGTTAATAAGGAAATCCTGAAAATTTCCCATTCTTATGATATCTAACGTGTTAATTGTACCCATGTTCTTGCAGGTTTGTCCTCTCTTCCTCACTTCCCACGGATCAGTCTACAATGAGTTTCTGCCCAAGTATATAAAGTGAAGCTGGATGCTGATCTCCCTTGCTGTCTATCTGACCCTGCGTTGTAACCACGTGCACCATACTATGATCATGTGTTTAGGCATGCGTAGAACCATCCCCACCTGGCAATCGAGACAATTCCCTTCTTTTCGATTTTGCCACTGTGATGATCGTGGGCTCGCTGCGTGCTATCGACATGCCTTCCATATGCCTTCCCATTAAATTTAAATGCCACCTGGCATTTGCATGCTGTGGAATGGTTTGAGTCGAGTAGCTGTACGGATTACAACTACCTTTCTTATTGTCCTCCGCCAACTTCAAGCAACGTTGCCAAATTTTGTGGGTATTTCCTTTGTCATCGTGTTTCTTTGCATGGAAAGAATGCCTGCTTTCTACTCCTGTATTTGCAAGAGCATATGCCACCTTTTTTCTCACTTGTTTAACATGAGAGAGTAGGATGGCTTCATGGCCTACTAGGATTTTTCTAAGAGCGCATAAATGACCCTCCCATCTCCAGTTCTTTGAGACTTAGGCTGTTGATGCCCTCGATTGGAGCCTACGGGCAATGTTGATTATAATCTGTGAGTCACCCTCCAGCACTAATGGATTTTTCCTTGTTTGTGGCGCCTAGTTTAAACCATTTATAAGACCTGCAAGCTCGGCCATATTGTTAGTACTGCTACCAATTGATCCCCAGAATAAACTAATAATATCTCCCTTCAAATTTCTTATGGCACCCCCAAATCTAGTGGGGCTTGGATTGCCTTTGGCCGCTCCATCAACGTTGAGCTTGAAGGAACCATCAGGTGGTCCTATCCAAGAATTCAGGCTAGAGACAGTCGTTGGAACTGATCCAAAAATTGCATTGTTGGGAGGTAATTCCAATATCCCTAATTCATATAGAATAATTCTTTCATTTGCTTCAGCTATGAATTCTTCCTGCGTCCACTGATGAAGAGTAATTGTTTCTTTGAGATGAACTTCTATGGAGTTCCATATTTCCCCTTGTTTCCTTGTTTTGTTTTCAAATGTCTGATTGTTGCGGGTTTTCCATATTTCCCATAATGTGAAGCCCGGTAGAAGCTCCCACATGCGGTTGACAATTTTGTTTTTGAAGCATTTTGTGGTCCAATATGCGATTGTGAAGTTCGATCATCCTTTGTGACGGTGGTTTATTCTGAAAATGGCCGCTCCTTTTTCCCAAATTGAGTCTACAACTTTGCACTCATCCAATAGATGGTTGATGGTTTCACTATTCTCCTCACACATGAAACATCTAGAAGGTCCATAGATTCCTCTAACTTGTAGGTTCTCCCAAGTTAGGATACATCATTTAATCATGAGCCAGCAGAAAACTGAGACCTTTGGCCACCATCCTCCTGTCCATAGTTTCCCCCATTTGGCTTCGGGCTCCATGTTCTGGGTCCCTATCAGCAGAACTACAGCTTCTTTTGGATTGAAATTGCCAGAGTTGGTACACCCCTATCTGAGCTTATCTGGACCCTCATTCTTGGCTATTCATTTAAAGTGAAGCTCCGATATAAAATCTTCAATGTCCTCCCCGGGTGCTTAGTCTTTCCACCATCTCCGGTCTTTCCATGTCTTGAAAAGTTGGTCCTCATTTCGGGAATCCCATAATTCCGCCACCTTACCCTGGGATTGATTATGGAGGAAAGCTCGAAGTAAGGGGGAATATTCCCCGCATGAGAGTACCAGTTCCTAGTTCCACTCTTCACTTGCGAATTGGGAAGTTTGTCCATTTATTACCTCCTAGAAACTGTGCTCTTGTACCAATCCTCTATTTTCGTGAGACGCTTTCCAAATGGTGGATCCTGGGAGGTTTTCTCCGAAGCGAACTAGGGATTTCTTGGGCCATTGGGAGGCATATTTCAAGTGCCACAATTTGGACCACGGCTCCACTTCATAGTTAACCCGTCACCACCAAATTTTGGCGCTCATAACTTTATTATTGTCAAGGGGGTCTCGGAGCCCCAAGCCCCCTACAGCCTTCGAAGTGCATATGGTTTGTCAATCCATAAGAGGCCACTTTTTGTTACCTTCCGATCCTCCCCAAAGTAAGTTCCTCTGAATATTCCTGATTTGTTTTATAATTGATATCGGGGATGCCAACACCGAAAAGAGGTAAATAGGCATTGCCTGAAGAACCGATTTTACCAGGATGAGTCTACTCAGGAAATTGAGGGCCCTGTAAGTCCATAAGTTGAGATTTTTGTTGATTTTATCTAACAGTTCATTCCAAGATATTTGTTTGATAGTCGATTCAGCTAGCGACGCTCCCAAATACTTAGAGGGTAGGCTGCCTTCCGAGAACTCAAGGATTCTAAGGATGTTTCTTTTGGTAATATGCGGGGTATTAAAGAAGTAAGTTTGATATTTTTCCTTATTAATTTCTAGGTCACTGGCGTCCAAAAATGTATTCAGACTTTCTCTGATTCCCCTAGGCTTGTGAACCAATGAGGGGCCCATGAGAATATTATCATCCACAAACTGTTGGTGAGTCTGGGGATCCATCCCTGTTGTTAAAGATAGGCCCCAAATTTTTTTCTCTGCCCTTTTGCTCTTGAGCATCCTTCCCAATCCTTCCATCGTAATGATGAAAAGGAAGGAAGACAGCGGGTCCCCCTGTTTGATGCCTCGTGAATCATTAAAGGGGCTAGAGGGGGAGCCACTGACCAAAATAGAGAATAAGGCTGAGGAAACCATATTCATTACCTAGTTTGTCCATTCCTTCGAGAACCCAAATGCTCTAAGGATACCTTCCAAGTACTTCCAATTCAATTTATCATAAGCTTTTGAAAGATCCAGTTTTAGGAGCATACCTGGAGTCTTTGAAGTTTTTAGTGAGTGGATTGTTTCATGGACCAAAATAATGCCATCCATAATTTTCTTGCCTTCCATGAACCCAGCTTGTTCTGGTGAGATGATGAGAGGAAGGAGGGGTCTTATACGATTTGCAATAACCTTAGATATGATTTTGTAGATGACATTACATAGAGAAATAGGTCTTAGTTTCCCTGGATCCTCTGTTCCGCTTTCTTTGGGAATGAGGGTTAGAAATGTAGAGTTAAGAGCCCTAAGAATACTCCACGATTTCCTAGATTCCTCCACTAGAGCCCAGATTTCCTCCTTTAACCAATCCCAACAAGCATGGAAGAAATTTGTAGTGAACCCATCTAGACCCGGAGCTTTATCTTTTGCCCTCTGCTTTACAGATGTCTCCACTTCAGTCAGCTCAATGGTTTTTCCTAGAATTTGATTGTATTCATCCGTGATCCTCTTGGGGATTTGGCTTAACACTTCTCTCTAGGCTTCCTCCCTTTCTTCATTAGGTTCCTACAGAATCTTGGAAAAATAAGAATTCAAGGTAGTTTCTAGTTCTTCTTGAGTTTCAGTAATATTCCCATTCTCCCTCTTTAGTCTATCCAATTTGTTCCCCTACCTGTGTTGTATGGTCGCTTTGTGGAAAAAGATAGTATTGCATTCTCCTTCTTGGAGACACATGACTCTTGCCTTCTGGTTCCAGTAGAATTCCTCCTGTTGTTCTCTTTGATTGAATTCCTGTACTAGTAACTTTTCTTAAATCCATAATTCTTCTGAGAATCCGCTATTCATCCCTTGAGTTTGATTTAGCTTGATCTTGTTGTCTAAGGCCTGTTTAGCTTGAAATATATTGCCAAAGGACTCCTTGTTCCATTTCTTGATGTTCCCTTTAAGGATTTTAAGTTTCTATTGGAATTGATACATTCGAGAGCCTCTGATTGGTGGGGAGTTGTCCCACCATTCCTTGAGTTTCTCATGGAAGTCCGGATGGAGGAGCCATATTTTTTCAAATCTGAAGGGCCTTTGTGGGTTTACCCCAACATTGTCCCATTCCAGGATTATAGGCCAATGATCCGAACCTTTCTCCAGCATAACCACCGCTCTTAGGTATCCCCCTACCATCATGACAGATTCTGAGAGTAAAAAACGGTCGAGCCTGCAGGCTATCCCTCTGTCTCCCATCTGTTTGTTGTTCCAAGTGAAAATACCATTAGATGTTTTGACATCTATTAAGTTGAGGTCATTAATAACAGCATTAAAGTGAATGTTAGTAGAGTTTAAGGTCCGTATACCTCCTTTTTTTCATCGAGGTTCCTAATCAAGTTGAATTCTCCCCCTAGGATCCAAGATTTTCCCTCAACTATGGCTTTGATGTCTGAAATCAAATCCAAGAAAGCTGTCTTTTGTTCATCCCTCGGGGGCCCATATACATTGGAAATAAATCCTCTTATTCTGGTGCCAATAATGTGGAAATATGCAGATAGAGTAAAAGGAGTGGCAAGGAATCCGAAGAGATGCACCTCTCATGGGTTCCATAGGATGCCTAGCCCTCTTGATACCCCTCTGTCATCTATAGCGACTGATTCGCAACCCTTCCAGAATTTTCAGGCAATACTTGATAATTCTTCTCCCGAGCATTTTGTTTCTTGTAGAAAAACTATCCCAGACTTTTCTTTTTCAATCCTTCTTCTGAGAAGACAGATTTTAAGAGCGCTCTTATAGCCTCTGATATTCTAGGATGTAATCTGCATCAGTAATAGTTTAAATAGAGGGAGGGAGGGCAGCATACTACCTTGAAGCCACCAGTTGTTCTCCTATTGCTTTGATTCTTTGGACATTGCTTGGCCTTCCCCACTTTTCATTTTTCTACTTTTTCTTACCATCCATGACTTTGAGAGATTCAACTACTACCCCTAAGGAACTTGATTTTTTGGCTTGAATAATAGCTTTCTCCAGTAGGGCTACTTGCTGAGGGGGTATCTCGGTTAGGGTCTTATCAAAGAAGGAATTTTCCAACCTGTCTAGGTACAGATCTCCTATTTCCATGTCTTCTGAGACAAGTTCCATTGTCCCTGAGTCTTTCTTGACCGCCTCTTGCTGTCACTAGATGAGAGGCTCCAGAAGGGCTTTTGCAATTTCCTATTGCTTATTTGGGTCTATCTCTGTCTCCTTTCCCTGGTATTCTTTGTTCTAGTCATTTTCTTGGTCTGCTTGGATTTTTTCCTTTACAAGATCTGGATGTTGTACAGTGTTACTAATTGCCTTATCTTCCTAGAGGATCTCATACCGATTCTGGGTCTGCACTCTTTTATTTAGTTATGGTCCTGAGGTCTTTCTCACTTTCCATTTCTTGTTTTGTATTTTGGTGAATCCCTCCACGTCCTGGTTGTCTTGGTCTTTCTTCCCTTCTGGTTTTTTATTTTGGGGACAATCTCTAAAAATATGGCCATGCTCATGGCATATTTTGCATATGAAAGGGACCTGTTCATAATCTATGGCCTGGAACCATTCCTCATCTTCCCATGTTATCTCGATTCCATCAGGCAGATCTATGGATATATCAAGGTATATACATATTCTGGCATACGATATGTATTTTCTTTGTCTAGTTTTCTCTGAGACTTTGATGAAGTTCCCCAACATGTTCCCAATATCCATTAATATTTCTTCCTTCCAGTATTCCATTGGGAGGGAATACATTCTTATCCAAATTGGAGCAATCATCAAGTTTTCTTTGTTAGGCTTGAATCTCTCTTTCCATGGTCTGAGGAAGAGGCCCACCGAGTTGTAGAAGTAGGGGCCATTCTCAAAGATTTTTGTTCTGTCCTCTTCATTAAATAATATTATCATGAAGAAGCCTTTTGCCCCCAGTTGGAGGTCGTAATGTCCTTGAGGTTTCCAGGTTGTATTGATCCACCAGACCAGTGTCTTTTCTGTGGGCTAGATCCCCACGAATTTTCCTATGATAGCCCTTTCTTTCATGTATTGAATGTCCTCCCTGACTCTTTCTAAATTGATCTGCAGTTTTGGCACCATCTTGGATTTTGGGACACATTGTCCTGTCCTTCTTATGCCCTGATTATTTGTTTCTTCCTTGCTAATCCCACTAGAACCTTCCCCATCTTTGGGCAAGGTAGATGCATTGATTATTCCTTTCCCCTTTTCATTTTATTTTCCCAAGAAAACAGTACCCTCCTCTACAGTTACGGTCCCTCCACGGTCCCTCCCCTCCCCGAGGAGGAGCAGGAACCATCTTGATTGGCCTTTCTAAGATGTCTCCGACCTGCACAAACACCATGGATCCTTCCTCCTGTGTACCCTATCCCCCAACCTCCTTTCAAGTTTCCAATTGATTTCAAATTCTTGTTTTCTTCTTAGTTTCTCTTTAATTTCATGACTAAAATGAATTCCCCTTTTGTCACTTGGATCTTCTTTTTTACTGGCGGTACTTTCATTCTACAATTTTTCAAGTAAGGTACTAATCTCACTATCTTTTTCTTGGATCTTGTTGGTCAATTCTTTCTCCTTATCTTCTAGCAGTATTCTGAGCCTAGCAATTTATTCTGACCTCCTTTTATTTTCTACGAATGACTTTTCAAGTTCATATTTCAAGGATCTGGATTTTTTCTTTGATTCTAGTGGCTTCTTCAACTTGGAGTTTCAAATCAATTATAGTTTGTGTGGCCTTCTCAGATTCTTCTTTATTCCTCTTCTCAAATTTGTCCAATTTCTCTTGCAATACCAGGTTTTGTTCTTGGAAATTTCTTGCTTCTTCTAACATTCCTTCTAAGACATTCAAAAGTATAAATATTCATTTCATTATCTAATTCAACCTTATCTAGAATAACTATGATTTCAAGCTTAGTATCAGCTAGACTACTATCACTTATAGGACAATATTTTCATCACATTCTATGGATTCAGAATAACTCTTATCTTCTATACATGATAAACATATCTCTTTAAAATAATTACAAACAAAGTGTTTAGGTGACTTACGTTCATACTCACCTAGATATTGTACTAACTTTTTGATGGAGCTAACTTTTGCTTCTTGTTCTTCAATGGAGTAGAGATTATCTATCTTAAATGACAGTTATTCAATTGAGTTGTACCTTCCTATTTTCTTTTTTTGCAAGTCTATCATATCTTCAACCATGAGTTTCATAACCTCTTACTCTTGTTCTTTAGTGGAATATAGTTGTTCTATTTTGAACCATAGCTCTTTAGTTGAGTTTCACTTCCCTATATTCTTCTTTTGGAGATATGTTAAGCCTTTAAGAATGGCTTCCATAGCCATTGAAATATTTTTCTTTGCTTCCTTCTGAGCTATTTTTTTCACTTTATTTGGATGATTGTAACCTGTAAGAACTGATTTCCATATACCAATACCTTCTACTTCAAGATAAAACTACATTCTTATTTTCGAGATGAAGTAGTTTGTTCCATAAAACATTGGTACTCCATTCATTGACAACCCCATGGTGTGCCAAATATCTTCTTCAAGATAGTAAGGATTTATATGAAGGCTCACTCTGATACCAATTATTGGACACATTGAGCACACTAAGAGGGGGGCGTGAACAACGTGTATAGATTTTCTTATTTCTTCAACATTAACAATCATCAACAACTTATTCAATATTATGAATAGCATGCTATTATCATTATATCAACAATAATAGCTCATCATCACATGTCATCATATCATCATCACTAGAAAGCATAGAAAAATAAAGTACACAATATTTTTATGTGGAAACCCAAGTACTGGGGGGAAACCATGAAATCCTTATAGTTTTCCAACAACAACTAGAAGGAGGAAACAACCCCATTTTTTCCAATGAATTCAATTCTCCATATACAACTAAAAGGACAATGCAACACCCTGATTTACAAGATGCAACATGAAGGAATCCCTGGATCCCTAGAATTCCTTGCGCCATCCTTCCACCTTGAAGTAAAAAAAGAAACTGTTGAATCGCAACCACACTGTTCCTGTGGACCTACTAACCACCACCTTTACCACACTGCACAACCACTGTCACTACCAACCACTACGCATCATCTAATCACTTCTCATCAACTGACCACTTTCCACTCCACCACAACTATATCGATAACCTATACCAACAACCTATGCAAAACAATATTTCTAATCGATATGTTTCTCACATCATTTGACTCAGTCAATCCAAGTTTAACGAACTACACCCCAAAATATTTCCACCTGATTCAAACCAACTTCTCATACAACTCATCCAGTGTGAGTCTGACCAACTGCACATAAGGAAACCTGTTTCAATCCTATTCAACTGAACCAACTTGTACCAAGATGCTAGTGTACCTATGCCAAATCAATCATTAATTTTTGTTAATCTAATCAAGTGATCTGATAGTCAACCAACCCTTCTTACTTGTCCTAGTTCATCAAGTAAGAGATACATTTGATATACCTAGATATTTCACATACTATCAACCAAAATTTTTCCAATCACACTCAACTCAATTACACCACAACCAACCTCAATCACGGTAAAGGAAGACTTGACAGTTAAACATGATAAACTTCAGCCAACTAACCTTGGCCAAGAATATAAAAGACTAGTAACCAACTATGTGAATGTCAGTCAATATCATAAACTTTTAGATTCAAAATTATTTTTCACTCCACTCAAATCAATTCAACAAATCAAACAAATATCAAGCAAATAGTCACTTACAATATTGTTAAAGGCTGTCGTTAACAATCAATAACAGCTAAGCTCCACTTAGTCCAAAGACACAATTATCAACACTTTTCAAACTATTTTTTAAATAAAACACTTAGGTTGATCAAATAAATCCCTCACAATATCTATTACTTACATGTTAACTTCTCATTCAATACTACACTATACGATAATCAATATAAACACCAAGACATATTCCAACAATATCCAAGATAATCATCAAGATCTATATCAATATCACATCAATATATATGCAAATATAACCATCACCATATCCTCCATAACATATTCAATGACTTCAAAGAAATACAACAATATATAGGCTCACATACTAAGATCAAAGATGAACTCTATCCATGAGAGACATGTGCCATCACAAGAGAAACCCAAAAGAATGAACCATACCTTTTCTAAGATCACAATATTAATAAATAATAGACAAACCAAATGAAAATCTATATCATGTCATCACATAACTCTCGCAACAATATTTCCAATGAGCCAATAATCTTGTAATTTGGATTCCATATGAGAAAGTTATGCCAATTTTAGTGAATCTCTTCAATCCTCAAAAATGCCCAAACATCTCCACAAGGTTTCACACTTTTCTCCAAGAGTTGCAAAATACCAAAGAGAGACTTGATTCATGAATAAATGAAATGTTTGATCTTCTATTTATACACAAAATTTCAAATTTTAATTGACTATGCCGACTTGTAAATAACAAATACATAATTAATTAAAGTAATTGCTTTTTGTTTGGTTGGCTAACCCAAAAGATGAGGTAAATTTGTCTTGACAACTTTAAAAATTAAAATCTCTTCAACCATGAGGGCTTAGGAGATGCTCCACATATAAATGGAAACAGATTGATGAGGACTATCTCCCTATGATGGGATTATTTGCAATTACTTGGTCCAATATTCTTAAATTACTCAATTTGTACAGGAAATCAATACTCCACACATAAAGGTTCCAAAAACCATGTTACCTTATGCATAAGTTCCAAGGTCAAAGGCTTCAATGGAAATCATAAAAATAATGAGGGATTCAATGATCTTCACATCCATGGACTTCACATCAACAAGGAGGAGGGATCCACCATATACTCATCATATCAAGGGTATCAAGGACCCCAACACCAGCAATCAAGTGGGAACAAAGACGTTTTTAAGAATATCATCATCATATTCAAGGTCTTTGTATCATTAAAAACATATCCAATGGTTCCACTATATATCTTCATCACCATAAGAGTACTCAGACACCCCAAAAGATGGGTACAAAGACCTCACCACTTTTTAGAACACCTTATGGGCTTCATATACATGATCACAAGGATCAAACATTCCAAATACCATATAGCATCCAAGGGCCATCAAACCATAATATGTGTGGGTTAAAGACCCAAACTTCCAAGGACACCATGGACCCCATAAGAAGGGGTTCCAACATATCACCATAAGTGTGGGTTCTAAGACCCAAGTATCCACATGAAATAGGATCAAGATCTAAGATTGTGGGATTAAGGATACCACAAGAACTCAATAACCTCAAGACAATCCAATGCAAGCAAAGGGATCCACCATCAACACATCAAGGGACTTACACACATGAGCCATATCATATGATCCAACAACCAATCAAGATACAAAAAAAGCAGAAGCATAACAAACATCACAAAGACCAGTAACCAAAGATCAACTAGGATTAAGGAACTCTAAAATGGACTAAAATTGGACCAAGATATAACTTAGGGGAACTTGACCAAGTCAATGGGTAACTAGGTATTTTGGAACTGTTCTAAGGCCTCCAAGGGCTTCAATATTGGGCTTAGAAAAGGTCAAAAGGGATCCTCTGACACATACAACCACAAACTAAACACTAAATCTTAGGGGCTACTCAAGGAACACCAAGACACAACCACAACATGATTTGAGCCCAAAATTCGATGACGAAATCTGACGACATCCAACGTAAAGTACGTTTTTGTCAAATTGCAATGATGAAAAGTATTGTACGTTTCGATTTTTTTTGTCATCTTGCAAAGTCGTTAAATTTTTTACTTTCCTCCTCGTAGGTTTTGCGACAAAGATTATTGTCGATTAAGTGATGTCACGTCGTCATAATTGTGATGACTTTGTAAGGTATGGTTTTTGGTTTTTCAACGACTAGGGAATGTTTCATTGTCGAACTTTTGATGATACCATGATACTTGTTTCAAACTGGAAAAAGGCATACTTACAACGGTAACTAGGTTCAGTTCGTGGGATATCCGACGACCATGTAATTATAAATTTAAACATTTTTAAACATTCTAACATGTTTTCTATAGAAGGAATGGAAGGTTTGTGGAAATTGTTTATTTCTCGACCAACGGTTTGAGGAATTGTTTTATTCTTCAACAATCGGTTTGGGGAATTTTTTTTTTCTTCGACAGACAGTTTGCGGGGATTTTTTTATTCTTCGACAAAGCATCATTTGAGAAAATTGTGATGCCTGAAAATTGATTTTTTAATATTATCGATAATATTTATTCACGAAGTTTGTGACAAAATGTCAAATAGCAATATTCTTGATACAAATGCAGAAAATCGACAATTTCTTGGTAGACTACGGGATGCAGCGAAACAAAGGGGTGATGGGAAATGTTATTGTCCATGTATTCAATGCAGGGGATTTAAGAGGAGAAGTATATTGATCGCAAAAACCATAAGACATTGTAGGGAACATGGACACAATGAGGGGGGGCATGAATATCATCCATTTGTAGGTTTAACATTA
This sequence comes from Pseudotsuga menziesii, assembly GCA_001517045.1. Lineage (NCBI taxonomy): Eukaryota > Viridiplantae > Streptophyta > Pinopsida > Pinales > Pinaceae > Pseudotsuga > Pseudotsuga menziesii. The sequence continues at coordinate 17,490 of LPNX010659390.1, read as the reverse complement.
TATTTTTTTATTGTTTTGCTTTGCTAGATGTATGTATTATTTTAATATTTTTATATTAACTATTAACTATTGATGTATTCATGTATTTATAAAGGAAATACATCCTACGGCGTATCATCCAAAGGAAGTGCTTTCAGAACAAGTACCGGAGGATCATGGAGCATCTATGTTTAATGGAGAACAAGTGATTGATCATATTGAATAAGATGATCATACTAATAACGTAGTTGAAGATGATGGTAGAAATACAATGATCCATGATTCATTCAATGTTAGAATGGATGATGACGATGACAATGATAATGAAAATATTGATGATAATGATATTGACGATGGCAATGGTAAAATAATCCATCACATATATACGATCGTGATAAATTTTATATTTATTTCTCTAATAATTGTATTGTTAATTCATAATTCAAATTAATATGGATGACGTGTGTTTTGTTAATATTATTTATATATTATATTAACTCTATTTTTATTTTTATTTGATGTAGCTTGATAGATGAATTTTTTTTACCACAATCAAATATTTTACCTCCCACATATCGAGATTTATCCTCCATCATGAAAGAGATTGGAATGCATTATGAATCAATTCATGGATGCCCCAATGACCATGTTATATGTTGTAATCAACATGAATTTGCAATAGAATGTCTAGAATGTCATATAAGTAGATATCAGATAGATCAAGTAACAAAAAAGGTGCCTCATAATGTTCTTTGTTATATTCCCATCATTCCACATTTGCAACGAATGTTCAAGTGCAATAACATAGCGCAATTTATGGATTACCATGCTAGGATTAGAAGTCAAGATGATGTTATTCAAATTCATACAGATGGTTATGCATTTAGAGATATGGAGGAAAAGTGGCCTCACTCTAAAAAAGAACTCGGTAATCTTAGTATTTATTTGGAAATAGATGGTGTTAATCGATTTGCACAAATGAAATCCATTTACACGGTGAGGCCTATTTTTTATTATTATCAACAATAACATTCCTCCTTGATTGTCAATAAAGAGGGAGCACATAATGTTGTCAATTATTATTCTGGGTATTTTGTGTCTACAACTATTTTATTTCTAATGTAGTTGTGGCATCTCATTTTTTGTATTATGTTTCCTAATGTCATATATATATATATATATATATTATGTTACTCTTGTGCATGATTTATATATATTAATGGTTCTCATAATTACATCTTTTATATGTACTTCAAATCAATTAGGTAAGTACCAAGTCAAAGATATGAATGTATATATCGAACCTCTTATAGATAAGCTACTAAAGTTATGGAATGGCATCACTATGTATGATGTATCTAGACCAATACGACAAAGGCAATTTCAATTCCATGCAATGGTTTTAACGACAATACACGATGCCCCAAGGTTAACCCAATTTTGTGGTTTGTATTTTTAAGTTCCACTTTAATTGCATTTAATTATATGAATTAGTTGTATAGTTAATATATAATTATAATTGACATAGATATTCAATATCTATATATTGTAGGTCTTCATACAAAGGGTAAATTTACATGTCCAGTTTGTGGTCCTAAGATCAAATCTCGTCGCTAAAAAATATTAAGAAAGGAGGTGTTTGATGAGTATAGGAATTTTCTCTCTAAGAGTCACAGGTATAGAACAACCAAAAAAAAACTTTTCAATGGGAAGCAAGAGACTCCATTAAAACCACAAAGAATGACACCTCACCTTTGGAAGATGCAATACAATAGAAATTGTCAAGCTAGTACATATGGATCATCATATATGAATTGTTATGTATTTTAATTTTTATTGTGATTTGTTTACTGTAGTGGCCATAATTGATTTATGTGATTTAGTTACTAACTAATATTCATGATGTCCTTTGTGATCATGAAGTAATTAATGGGCTTCCACAAGGAATGAAAAGTTATCCTATACAATTCAGCAGGTTGCCCTACAATGACCACCTACAAATTTCTCATCTGTTTGATACAATGCATATTGGAAATAATGTGACTGAAACATTATGGTGACTACTGGAGCTAAGGAGCAAGAAAGATAAAATTGTGAAATTTTGCAAAGACATTCAAGAAGGAAACCATGCAATGAAAGACTTCTTTCAATTTCTCATAGAAACGGAGACAAAATTAATATAAACTCAATTCCATGGATGTTTACAGAGCAGCAAAATGTTGTTAAAGAAGTAATGCAAAAATTTTAATTTCCCACTAGATTATTGTTATGTCCCTATATTTTTTTTTTCATTTTATTGCATAATTTTTTTTTCTTGTTTGTATACTCTTAGTTTAAAAAATGGCGTGGTTTGTATATTGATACAGTATGTTCTACCTCTCTCTCTTTTGGACAACTTCGACGACAATGTCAAACAAGTTATATATAATCTTGGGAAATACATGAGGTAACTATCGATTAGTTTCTTGTGCACTAATTCATGTTATGTAATTTAATGTTTTTTTGTTAATTATCTAGTATTTGTTTGCGTCACTTGTAGATGGTTGACATCTAAAGAAATCCATAAAGAAGATATAAAGTATTGGAGGAGATAAATTCCTCATCTCATGTGTGAAATGTAGAAGCATCTAACTTCGTCATTTTTCAATGCACAAAAACACTACCTCATACACAAAGTTGAGGAGATTGAATTGTGTGGACCTGTGCACTCAAGGTCCATGTGGATAGTTGAGAGGCACTTGAAATTTATGAAGGGTTTGGTGAGACAATGAGCATGTGCTGAGGGTTCTATGATGGAAGGATATATGGTATACCAAAACACATTGTATGTTAGTGAATATATTCCTAAGTTAGCGTCAAAGCTCAAATTGTGTTGCATTTGTGATCCGGACTCCAAGAACTATTTTGAAGGGGAGTACCTAAAGGGGAAAGGTAGATCGAGCTGGAAGGTGAAAGGTAATTATTAGCTAGTGGATGTTAATTATATCGTACATATTCTAATTGCATATTCAATTTATTGCATCAATTAAGAGCATATTCTTTGTTCATAAAATTTACATATGTCTTGAATCTTAATTTTTATTGTCATCATGCAGTTGGTCGAGAGTGGGATGCAATTAATTTATACATCACAAACAATCTTGACTGGATGAAGGTATGGATTGAACGATGTGAGAAATAGGGTCATGGAATATCATGGGAAGGTGTGGCTTCATTGGTAAAAGAATCACATCGCAATGGAGATACAAATCTCACAGAAAGGGGAATCGATTTAGCATATGGTTTAAAAGATAAGCAAGAAAGCATATTAATCAATCACTCTAAATCTGGTATTTTTCAAATTTCATTTTGATGTACATGTTTTTCTTTTCCATGTATGGCTGCACAAATATGTAGTTATTCATAAGTATTGAATTGTTATGTAATCATTCTATGTATTGCTTGTTGTAGGTAAAACACTATAAGGCTATGGTCTGCAATGGTTGTAGATATCGCATCAAAAAATTGGATGAAACAAAGAAAACATCATGTTGTGGGGTATCTGCAGTCTTTGAGGTGACCAATGTTTCATCTAAAAGTGACGAACATCCAAAACTCTCAAAAAATTGATACTATGGGTATTTGGAAGATATTCTACAGTGTGACTTTAAATCCTTCAAGGTAGTTCTGCTCGTCGTCAAATGGTACATGTCATAATTGAATCAACGTGATCCTGATAGAACTATTATTGAACATGACAATGGATTTACCATGGTAAATACAAGGTTATTTGAGCCAGGAATGGAGCCCTATGTTCTTCCAAGCCAATGTGAACAGGTATTTTACTCCAAGGTTTCAGATAAAGTGGGCTGGTCATTTGTTGTGAGACATGATCCAAGGGGAAGGCTGGTAAAGTATAACCTAGATGAGGGTAATGAAGAGGGTACTCTGGAAGAAGAAGACGATGATGAAGAGCATGATCAACATGATGAGTTAGATGATCAGGATGATCCAGCAGAAGATGTCCAAGAATTAGTTGAATCAGATGATGTAGCAGAAAATGCCCATGAAGATTATATCGATGATGACATGATGAACGTAATAGACTTAGATGATGATGATGATATGGCCAATCCTTACAATGTTGACTCTGGATCTTATGATAGAGATGATGACTTGGATGAAGAAGATGATGAAATCTCTTGAAAGGTAAATTTTTAATTAGACCTATTATTTGATCTTATTTTTTCTAAAAATAGTTACTAACATTAATGAGATCATATATTTACAAATAGGAGATCATCATCATCGTTTTCGTCATCAGCACCATCAATGTCATCATCTTCATTGTCATCATCATCATCAACATCATCATCACCATCATCATCGACATTATCATCATCATCATCATCATCATCATCATCATCATCATCATCATCATCATCTCCATCATCACCATCATCATCATCATCGTCATCGTCATCGTCATCTTCATCATCATCATCATCATCATCATCATCATCACCATCATTGTCAACACCATCATCATCATCATCATCATCATCGTTAATATCATCATCATCTTCATCTACATCATCATCTTCATCATCATCATTGTCATCGTCGTCATCATCATCATCATCAACATCATCATCTTCATCATCATGTTCATCATCATCATCATCATCATCATCATCATCGACATCATCATCATTGTCATCATCGTTTTTATCATCATCATTGACATCATCATCTTCATTGTCATGTTAATCATCATCATCATCATCATCATCACCATCATCATCATCATCATCATCGTCAGCACCATCAATGTCATCATCATCAATAACATCATCATCATCATCATCATCATCATTGTCGTCATCGTCGTCGATATCATCATCATCTTCATCTTCATCTTCATCATCATCATCAACATCATCATCATCGTCATCGACATTGTCATCATCATCATCATCATCATCATCATCATCATCTTCATCATCATCATCATTGTCATCATCATCATCAT
>LPNX010659390.1:0-7500 GCA_001517045.1 Pseudotsuga menziesii | reverse complement strand
TCTATTTCATTAATTAATAGAAGTGTGTGTTTACTGTATCACTGTGTCCTCTGCAATATTATTGTGCATACGCTGTTATTTGCTTCTTACATTTCGTTCCTACATAAATCCGGATCACTTCTGCACTTACTGTCTGCAATTTTTATTTCTCTACACGATTTGTGTATTGGGCGTTGCATGTAATTTCTTCGGCAGGGCTTCACAGCTTCAGTACTGGTGTATATGTGATTTTGGTTGACGATGATCATGGTGTTCTCAGAAATTTATCTTCACCGGTTGTCAGCAATTTCTCTTCATGGGACGCTCACGGATTTACTGCACCTCAATATGACTTCCTGCTGAAGAAACTCAAGAGAAACAATGTCTTTGGTATGTTAGTAGGTTAATTGTAATTAGGTATACTAAAATACAAAGTTAATTTAGTATGGAAAGGTTTTGAATTTTGGACCAACCTCTCGAACAAACAATGGAGATTCAGGTTGTCAACTTAGTTCATTGGCTCTGCGATACGCTCTGCCTATCCTACTCCTGTATTTGACTTTTCTTATGATGGGTCATCAACTAGATTTTGATCTGAAATGAGCTATGTTTTCTAAAATGGCTCAGATGCTTCTGTGAGATGGTAATATTATTATGATGCTTTCTCTCAATCTGTGGGGTAAACTGTGAGGTCAACTCGATCAATTGGAGCATTAAGGAACCTCTTCATTGATGCTAATGTGTAAAAAGGAGGAATGGGTATACTATGTTAAAGAAACATGATTTATTGAATCATTCTCATCATCAGTTCCAAATCCAATTGTTTAACCAATTATTTATCCATAAACTCCTGAAGCACCCATAGTTCAATTTATCCCAGTCCCAACTCCAAGCACAGGCCCACCAATAAAACGGGAAAATCCAGAGAGAGTGGACATAGTCTTTAACAATTATTAAGAGAACTGGTTGAACCATAAATCGTTGCTTTTAACCCAGTCCTAGCGCTCCTTCTTCTTTTTCCAAGTTCCATGCCAGTTTGATAGTCACTATATTTGGGTTGTTTAGTCTAGATGTATGGGGTGCTAAGGATATTACATAATAGGTTTATTTAAGGAATTTAGCACATACCCTTCCCAAACCCTATCTTATTTTCTATAAATAGAATAAAATTTAGTGCATACCCTAGCTCGCACCATCTTCAAGTCCTGGAATGATATGGAAGATAAGGCACCATATTCCATTCACACGAATGCAACAACTAGACTCATCACAAGGTCTCCACAATTTTGGGATTGAAAAGATCACAAGTGTCTTTAACACTACCAAGGCACGGTCTAGACGCCACACATAAAATATTAGGGTTAATGCAACATTATATAGGAGTAAAGTGTCATGATTTATAGCGTAGAAGGATTTAGGGTTCAATGTAATACTATTCTAATGTCTACACATCACATAGAGGAACTTAGAGAGAAAAATGTCCTACAATAGGAGTTACTAAAGATAGAGTCGTAGTTTTAGAAAATATTATGAAAGGAGAGTGCGCAGGGGTAAAAACGGTCCTCAATATTGAGGAAATGGACCTGAATCAAGCCAAGAGAGAATAAAACATATACTGATCGAAGGAATACTGAATGCCAACATAACACCTCTCACTTAAGCAGAGAATTTGCTTGACGAGGAGTTATGGTGGAGAACCCAAACATACAGAGCATAATTGGTAGGATAGTGGGAAGAATGGAAAGTGAATGATAGGTCATAGGCCACACCTATTATAACAACTCTAATACCACTGTAAGGATCCCATTAGGGAGGAAATAATATTGGTAGACATAAATCAAATTTAGGAAAATAGAATAGCCATGCAAAGATAGAAAGATAGGCATGAAAAAACAGTTTCTTCTCATGAATTAATGTAAATATATACAATGAGAAGTGACCCTAGGAGTTCATATTCAATAGGTCTCATTAACTCCCAGGTGACTCTTGGTCTCCTCTTAGACTTATGGTATTCTTTGCATGTCAATATTCCTCACAATAAGGATTAGTCTCCAAAACACACTTCTTGAAACCTTTCATCGTATCAATCTAAACTTCTTAGAAAAATTTCTATTAAGAACATAGTTTGTATAATATTTTTCAAATATAGTGTTATATCCATACTTCACCCAAATGTCTAAGTGTTTCAAACCTGGCTCTGATACCAATCAGTCACAACCCTATGACATTACTAATATTTTGAAAGATTAGGAATTAGATAATTCAAATGGATTTAGAAGCATTAATGTTAATAGATTTCAAATAATGTCATGCCATTCTTTTCATTTCAACATTCCATTGCATAATTACTTTCCATTTCAACCATTTTTCCTTCAACTAACTTTATAAACATGACAAGGCTGGAATAGTAGAAAAAAGGTGCCAATGTTCTAATATAATAACAAGATGGAAATATATATAGTTCTATGACAAATATGCCATTCACATTCAAGTTGGACTTGCAGTTGAAACCTAACAAAAAAACCATTAACTTTTGAAAAATATTGAGTTTATCACCACTTTACCTATAAAATTTCCTTTTCATTCTACACTAAGGAAACATGGAATATTTCAAAGCATAATTTTCTAATGCAAATAAATAATCATGTGTAGCCACATGACATAGCAATATATCCATGACATGTATAATGATCACCATTAGAAAATGCAGCTCTGTAATTCCTCCTAATGCAGCTCCATTCTTGATAATGCAAAGGGGAGTCTTAAGTAAAAGGAAAATGAAACATCAAATATTTACATTATATTTCCAACAAATCTTAGATTGAAAACTATTGACAGATTCCAATATAAAGCGGTAGGAATTGAGAATGTTTCTAGACTTATATAAGGAATTTGAGAGGGAACGATGTCAGGATTTTTACTTTTGAGTTTAGGCTTGAAGTAGCCATGTTTCTCATTTTATTTCATGTGCTCAAATTTTGGTATCAAAGTATTAATATTAGGATCTCTTTAGGGTGCTATGATTCTTCCTTCTTGGGGATATTTTTCCATCCTATAATTCTCCTTGAACTCAACTCCAAGAGGTTTGAGCAATCTATAGAGGTTCGAGTAAAACTATCTTTGATTAGACTACTATTCTCATTTTTACTTCTCTATAGTTTAGTTCTGTTATTTTTTCTACCTTTTTTTGTTGGTGTATGTCCATTCCATTGGTATTATGTCCAATTTTTCCAATTAAATCCATGAAAAGGGTCCAGTGCATTGATCAAACCTGCATAATTGTTCAAAAATAATTTTTTTTGTTATTGCATAGGCCCATTATGCTTTATATATATATATATATATATATATATATATATAGTTTTCCATTGAAAATTTCCTTGGGTAAAACCTCTAGGCATTTCTTCACATTCTAGGCATGGATCCTGGGGTAAATGTTGTCGGAAGACATGTATGTTTGACCCCAAGGGCCTCGTGGATTCGATATTATGACCTCCTTCTAACTTTGGCATGGAAAGTCAAACCACTTGAATTATCCCTAGGGTTTCTAGCAGGTGCATTGGCTGGAATGCTAGTAAGCCTTTGGTTGCACTTGCATCCAATAGATATTGTGAAGGAAATAATTCAATCTCTTACTATTGGTCATAGGTTTCTCTTTCACAATTTGGGGTCCATTATGTTAGAGAGAGGTATGCTTCTTTTAAATTCAAAACAAATCCATGTAAACTTTTCATTTGACTAATTACTAGGACAGATGTGTTCTCTAGTGCTTTTTTTTTTAATTTCAACTATGGTTGCTTGGATTACAGGTATAAGAGTCTTGTATATAGGTATAGGAAGTAACCTTGCATCATATACACCTATCTAAAGAATTTATAACTTTACGTATGAGTCTGAAAGCAACCTTGCTGCCACACTTGGAAAAGGTAAAGACTTATTCTACGTCTAATCTTGTTCTTTGTTTTATATTAGAAATTGCTTTATTCCTTCTCCAAGTAGAGAAAAATGTTTCCACTTGTAGTGTGGATGTCTACTCATTAAGAGACAGTCCCTACCATGAAATTCCCTAATTCCCAATAAACATGTACTTCTGAAGTGGATCAACCCACTTTTAGAGCTACTGCTATAATGATTGTGCTAGGAAACTATCCCTTTTACTGTTGTATCACACGTAGATCCACTTAAAACTAGGAAAGATGGGATTAAGGCACCCATAACTATCCATTTTTACACAAATTGCATTATATAGACAACTAGAACAATCCATATGACTGATATTAGGTGAAATTATTCCCAAAAGCATAATTTTACTGATGTTTAGCCTTCATGTATCCCAAAATTCATCTTAGGGTAATTGTCATGACTATTTATAGCTAATTTAGCCCCAAAATATGCATGTGAATGAAGATTGAGGTTGTTTTCATGCCTAGACTTGTGTAAAAGTGCCCAAAACCTCTGCAACAAGCTGGATTTCTGTTGTAACTATGCGCAGAATGTTGGTTCAGTCTACAAAACTGGCCCAGAATTCATCTTTCATGCCAAGGTCTGAATTTTGGTCCTTTCCTCATTGATATGTTGCCCAGAGCAGGGATGATTTTAAGGAACCATACTTATTTAAAGTGTATAAATGTTGACGAATCTTACCAATTCTTAAAACTCCAACTATAAAATGTTTGGCAATATTTTTCAAAAAATATTTTAATTTCCAAGGATTTTATATCATTTATATAATAATTTGGCGATTTTTAGGGTGAAAAAATTTTACCCCGTCAAAATTGGCCAAAAAAGGGCTTCAAAAAATGAAAAATGGCAAATCCTTTTTTGTAGAAAAACCCATAAAAATAGCCCATGGGCTAAATTTCATCCCTAAAATTATCCCTGGCCCAGAGTACAAATAAATCACCTTTGAATGCTCATGGCCTAAAAATGGCTTGGAAATTTACCCCCTAGATACCCATTCAAATAGCTTTTATTTTGAACTGTATTTGGTTTTTCGTTTTTTATAGTATTAGACAAGGGTTTGGACAATTTTTGTGTTGCATGGCATATAAAGAAAACATAAAAATTGGGACAACACAAGGAAAAACAACACAAATTGATACATAAACCAATGAATATTGTGAAGCAAAATTTAGAAAACATAAACCTAGGGATAAATAACTAGAAACCTAGAATAATAGGTGGTGTCCTGAGCACAGAAAAATAGAAATTCTTGGCATAATTGGGAAACAAAAACCTTACAACATAGACCTCCATAGTTCTAGGGTCAACATTAGGGTTAGGGATTTGAGGCGGTGCCAAGGACTTAGAATAGGTTAGCTTCTTTGAGTCACTATCCTCTTTGATGTTGTTATGTGATACCTGTTAGAATAATCAACCCATAGTTACGTACCTTAGACATTAAATTAATCATTTTTGTCTTATTTGCCTAGTTTCATGTGTCCCACCTTATGCAAGTTGTCATTTGCCTATCCATAGTGGTCAAAATTGCCTATTTTGACTCATGTAGCGCATGGGAAACCTCAAGGAATCAATTCTGCTTTATTCCTGGTCTCCTAGGCGCCCTTCTACTTTTTCTGCTTTATTGCCTGCTTTTCAGTGCTTTAAGGCAATTGGGAAAGTTTGACTAGGTGAGGTGAACTAGTTTTTTGTCTTCCACATCCTCCACTCTTTTCTCCTTTGAAAAGCATGTATGAGTTGTCATTCCATCACTCTTTATCTTGCCTAAGTGATTTTTCCAATTCGTGAGCTCCATGACTGATTTGGAAACTACTTTATGCACCTATGGGGGAATTGCTTAATTTTAGTAAGCCTGCTTTTGACTAGATTCGAATTGCCTCCTCATGCATTCGAATCTCCTATGTAATTATTTAATGCAGCAACCTATCATGTTACAGGGTTGGCTATTGTACACTGAGTTAATACAGTTTAGTGTTAAGCTCCATTTTCAGTCTCTTTTGTGAGTGATTTTGCATGATCAATTGATAATTGTTGTGAGTAAAATTGTTCTATCACTGGGTTCAATTTCCACATGGTATCAGAGCCATTGTAGATCTATTTATCTCCTTCAAAATTGTTCTGCAGGTTCGACATCGGTGACTGGGAGCCTTCTACTGACAGCCGGGACAATTTCTAAGGTATGGATCAATCTCAGAAGATCATCTTGACTCCTTTCAACTTCTTTGAATGGAAAGCAGAGATGGAGATACTGTTGAGAGTGAAAGGCCTCTATAGGGTGACTATGGCAATAGAAGCAGAGCCCAATGCAGCTGCAGAGAAGATAAAATGGCACAACAGGAGGGATGAGGCCTATGGTATCCTGTGTCTGAGTATTTCCAAAGACCTCCTTTTCCATCTTGATGGATTGACATCACCGAATGAAGTATGGGAGAAGCTTACTGATCTTTTTGGAAAGACAGATGAGATGAGGGGACATCAAATCGAAAATGAACTGATCTCCCTGAGCCCCAATAGCTTTGAATCTCTGCAACTCTATTTCTCCAAGTTCAAAGCACTTGTTTTGCAACTAAAACAATGTGGGATCGAAAAGAAAGATGATCAGCTGGTCTTGGCCATTCTCTCAAAGCTTGGACCTGACTATTCAGTGTTTGTTTCGACCTTCTATGCCACAAAGTTGACAGCTCTAACCTGGAAGATGCCTAGCCTTGCAGATTTCATGGAATCTCTAACACAAGAACAAGACAAGCTGGTGATGATGGGCACCATCAAACCATCCAAAGACCAAGCTCTAGTTGCTGGAGATTTGAAATTGGATTCAAAAAGCAAAAAGAAAGCTAAAAATCCACATGAGCAAAAGAGAGACAAGAACAAGTCTCCAGAGGAGCCACAAGGTTCCAAGAAGAACTACCAGAAGAAGAAAAACAAAGGAGAAATGAGCAAGTGCGCATACTGCAATAAGGGCAATCACACTGAAAGCTCTTGTATGAAGAAGCAAATAGACATGCTAACCCAACTCCTGGAGAAGAATGGCATCTCCCTTCCAGACAAGAAGAGAGAAGGAGGATCAAGTTCAGATGATAAAGAGAGAGTTCATGCATTGGTTGCTGGCACATCAAGCTCACCCAGTTTTATCATTGATTCTGGAGCTTCAAGACACATGGTTTCGACCAAGGAGGCATTATCCTCACTTGACATGTCGAAGGGACCACCTATAGTACTGGGAGATGACTCTCTCATTGAAATTTTGGGAAAAGGGAGGATTGATCTTGATCATGGTCAGTTCAATAATGTGTTGTATGTGCTTGGTCTTGCCTCCAACCTCTTATCAGTGTACTAGATGACTCACATTGGGTCTCCAAAGAAGGTCATATTCTCCCCTGATGAAGTTGAGATCACAAAGATCTCAAGTGGTAAAGTCATTGCAAAAGGAGTTGCAAATCATGCTTAAAAGGTGTACATGTTCTCACACTTCCTACCCTACTCAAACTCCTCTGCTCTTCTGATTCATGCTAATGAGGCAAGCAAGCTTTGGCATGAAATATTTGGCCACCTAAATTACAA
>LPNX010659378.1:112879-146615 GCA_001517045.1 Pseudotsuga menziesii | reverse complement strand
TTTCCTCAAAACCACAGTTTATCTGCGCACACAGCTGCAGATTTCTTCTTCCTTTTGACAGCCGCACACACAGCAGCAGGCTTCTGCGCACACAGCTGCAGATATTTCTTCCTCCTTACAAAATCCCTCTGCGCACACAGCTGCAGAGGTCGTCCACGCACACAGCTGGGACTTGTCCTTTCCTTACAAAATCCGATCTTACTTGCCTTATCTTTTCTTACATCAAAAAGCCTAACCTCTCTATTTTACATAAGCGCTTATTTATACTGCGCGGCTTTACAAAACCCTGGTCTTAAACCATGGGCACCCACAAAAACCCTAAACCCTGGATTTAAACCATGGGCTTATTACAAACAGAGAGGGTTTTTACTTACCCCGACACCCCTAAGACTATTTTGACCCATAGCTCCGCTTACAAATTTCCTAACTAACCGCGGAGTTACCCTATGTGGAATATGCGCCCCAACACTATCCACAGGGAAATGGCTTAGATGAATCTACAAACAAAAACCTAATTAGGATTTTTAAAAAGATGGTGATAGAAAATCAGAGGAGTTGGCAATCAGCTTTACCAAACGCCCTTTGGGATGATAGAGTCACCCCCAAGTATTCGATAGGAATGTCTTCGTATACCCTTGTGTATGGTAAAGAGGCTATTCTACCCCCCAATATCATGCTACCCTCTTCCATAATAGCTCAAGAATCTAGAGGATCGAATAATGAAGTCTTGCAAATGAGGATATATAATCTCCTGAAGGCAGAAGAGTCTCGATCTAAAGCTAGAGAGCGCTTTAAACAACAACAAGAGGTAGTAAAGAGATGGTTTGATAAACACAAGGCTGGAACAAAAGATTTTGAGGTGGGAGATTTGGTTCTCAAGTGGGACCACCCCCATGATGAGAAAGGAAAACACATGAAATTTCAGCAGTTGTGGGTAGGTCCTTTCTATATTGCGGTAAAGCTTGGCCCCTCAACTTATAAGTTGCAAGATTTACAAGGGTGGGAAGAGATATTACTAGTAAATGGTCTAGTTCTCAAACCTTATTTTTCCTGAGTTTATTTGTGTTCTTCTATATTGTATATAAATAATTTGGCTTGGCCGTTTTCTTTGAGTTATGTAGTTCAATTTTTTTTTAGTCTAAATTCTATTGATTTCAATAAAGGAGGCAAACTCGCGGTTGCATGGAGAACATCAGAATTTTGGAATGATTAAAGTTCTTGGGTATAATAATGTGTATTATTGTTTATCTAAAAGAATTTCTTCTATTTTAGCAGTTTTCTCGAGTGGCTATGAACACATTGAAGTCCTACTTAACCCTCTTAAAATAAACCAGAATCAAAGGGTCTAGAATACTATCTTGAGGCTCCATCCATATCACATTTAAATTGTCCTAGGGAGTGACAGCAAAGGGCCCATGGAAAGGAAGCAGGGTAAACATTATATTATATATAAATGATCCCATGCCAAGAATTGTATGCCAAAAGGCAGATAAGAGTTGAAAGCTCCTATGAAAGCATTATGTATCAAAACAGATGCTGAACCATATAAGTACTAAATTGCCAAAAGTTCCTCTCTGTCCATGAGCTGAAAATTGAATACATCTTTCACACAAAAGGACACTATGGATAGAGGAGCCTGAATTAAAATTCAGAAAGAAAGGCATGCAGGAGGACTCATGTGAAAAGACAAAAGTTCAAAAGCACCAAAGGGTGCAAAATGGCATGGGAATGAGGAATAAATGAATATTTCTGTTTACCATATGCTACAATCCTATGGTGTCCAAGCTGACAGCTACCTGAAGACAGAGGTAACAAATGAAATTCATCTTCCTGGCCTCAAAAGAGTTATCTTGACTTGAAAATCCCAGTTTCCACTCTCCTAAATTGGACTATCATCAATGATTAAAAGTACATACATTTGCCACTTGAGAAATCCAGATATCTAGAAGAATTCAATAGGTTCATTGTTATTAAATAGTTTGTTAACCAAGAAATAATCGTCCAGAGATCTAGGTCCACCAGGTAGTCACCAATTGTTGTAGTTGCAACTGTTTCCCCAAATTTTCAAATTTTGAACCCCTTTGTTAATTTTTGCATTGCCTAGAATCGTTTGGATCTATGAACTCTTTTTGTTTTTGCTTTAATTTTGGATTTTTTGAGGATTACTCTCTTCCTGCGTTTCAGAAAGTTGCTTATGTTTGAGACTACTGTGGGTTGCGGAATTTAGAGTCTGGTTTGCTGCCCTTTGAGCTGCGTTTTCCTTTCGGAAGCCTGTTTCTCATGCTAGCCACTATTTTGGAGGTCATTTAAACAGCTTATCGGAACCATGTTTCCTTAGGAAGCCTCTATTGCGGAAATTGAACGATGATTATTCTGCAGGAGGATCTTAACTTCTTTGTTGTCGCGTCATTTTGTTTGACTTGTTTATATTATCGGAGGTTGGGCAAAGTTGAGTCAGGGTATTTGGTCTTTGTGAAGCTACTGTTTTGGAAGTGAAACAAGTTTTTTGGACCGCTGCGAGACCTTAAGTTGTTACGAACACTTAGCGTTTTACATTGATCTTGTGCCATAGTAAAATTTATGATTTAGGTCGGAGGCTGTAGTCTGTTTATCTTCTGCCCTTGCGGCTCCCAAACGAACTAGGTATCCTCCATACAACTGCTCCGCCCGCCGATGCTTTGTCGGGTCTTTGTCGCTTTTTTTTGGATCGGAGGCCATAGTCTTTCCTCCTCTGCCCTTGCGGCTGTGTAATGCACTAAGTGTCCGACGTTGATGTCTTTCCACTCGCCGACTGGGAACTCTTCCGCCTAGAATTTGAGTTTAGCTTTTCCAACTCCAATAAACTTAACGGTCTCACAAATCCTGTTGCCTGTTTGAGATCCACTGATGCGGCTGTGGGTGAGACTACCCAGCTGATGTTTTAGTGTTTTAATACGCTGATAAGTTTTTCTCTTCCCGTGATTTTTGTGATTTTTGAACCCCTGTATGGGCAACAGTGATTTTGGTGCTTATTAAGATTTTCACGACGGGAGTGCATTGCAGGGCCTCTTTTTGATGACTAGCCGGTTTGTTGATGTAGTTTGATTGAAAAGATGCAATCCTAACTAATAATAAATGTCATTTAATTGAAAACAGACTCACGAGACTTTTTCAGATTACCACTGCGCGAAGGCGTAGCTGGGAGACAAGCAGCAGAAATGGAGCTGGGCAGTGTTAGGAAGAGTTCGTACTGAAACCAATGGGATCTCAAAGAGGACAAACGAAAGACAAGGCAGAATCAATGGCAACAAAATCCCAGGACTGGAAAGATCTGTCAGTTACCAAGCGGATCTCGCTTTGTTGAGTACTCTAAAAACGTAACACATGAAGTAAATCATGAGTACTCACAAAAAAGACAAAATGGGGATATTAAACGGTTTTGAGGAATCGAAAGGTCACACGGTTGGGGCATCCCAAGCGATTAGCTGATTTGGTTTAAATATAGGAAAGTTAGAATTTACAGGGGCTTTTTCCCTGGAAAAACTTGTGAACTATTGTTTGTAAGCCTGAACTATTTCGTTTTACAATAAGAAATTACAAATTTTGCCTGTTGGAGAAGGTGCTAGGTGGAATGTCAAATGTGATAAATGAACAATGTTGAAGGGGAACTGTTTCATTTTCGACTGTGTTTCATTAACTGTGAGAGTGTTCTAACTTTATGAACCTATGTTCTTACCTGAATGTTCTCAAGTATATTCTGTGTTGTTTTCCCCTATGAGTAATGGAAGTTTTAACTGTTGATGAGCTATCTTGTCATGTATACTTTTATTCATGTTTGTATGCTTGGTTTTAGGAACAACTATCTGTGATTTTCCGTAACATATGAACAATATTGCATTACTCATGAATTAATATCTAGCTCTCTAGAGATAGCCTAGTTAGTATTTATTTTCTAATGGTGTGTGATTTAGATGTGAGGAAGTTTAAGACAAGAGGTAAGAACCTGCACATCACATTGTGAACGCTCCTTGCATGCTTAACCAATTTGCATGTTAGGTAGGCACGTGCATATCATACTTTAAGTCAAAAAATACAAAAATATATACGCTGGATCGGGCCGCAACCGGTAAACCCCTTTATTTTTATTACTTGACCTACGGTAGCCGGACTGCAAATCGGACGGATTCCCTACACCAAACAGTCATGGGCTAGTTGGGAACATTGACTGGGGATAATCCCTTGCTATTGCTGCCTGCGAATTTCCAGGCCTCAACAGAACCAAATATTTTGGGACACCAAATAGAGATATGATATGGTTGAAGAAAAAGAGTGTCGTGGCGGCCACACTATTGTTGTATGTCAACATGAATTCAACCCAATGAAATTGTCGATATCCAATATGATGTAATTATGGAAATAGAATGATGTAGGCTTACATTCCATGAATTAAATTGCCAATTTATCGAATGGACTAGTAGTGATGATTAGATGTAGAGGAGCAGGAGGTGTTCTTTCCTTTGGGGTGAATAATTAGTAGTTTTGGCAATGCTTCATGACCTCTAAGTAATAAAAAGATAAGGTAGGCTAGAATTAACCAACATGCATGATATTTTGGGTAGTGTCTATTCTAAATAGGTGGACACAACATGAATCGCTATGGAATTCATTCAGATTGATTCGACCTAATCAAATATGAGGCATCGTTGTAAGATAATTTCCGCTCCTAGTTGATATAAAACATTACCATTAAGGAGGAATTTATGGGATTGGTGATGAATCCTATGATGATTTTCATGGAAGATATGAGGACCGAACTTATGATTTTGGAACTAAATGAGTATAACCCCATAACTAGGGTTGTTTGAAGAAATGATAGATGTTCATATAGAATATCATCATTGATAGGGGATGGTTAGTATCAGAAGGTAAATATGACATCTGCTATACCAAATTTAAAGCCTTTTTACTCTTGGGGGTCATGAAGTTGAGGTCATATTCTTAAAGGATAATGATCCACTTATCGACATTTCCATGAATGAGGTGTCAAATCAAGAGTAGAACATGGGTTTGAATTTGCAATGACTTTGGGTTTTATCACAAGGATGTAATTCCAATGTTTATGAACCAATAAAAAATGATTGAGGATAACTTCTCCTCATGGTTATGTGATAAAAAGGGTCCATTTACGTTCTTAAATACATAATTAATGACATGTACTTATTTGTCGACATATTCTCAAAGAGGACTCCAGTGACAATGTAGGAGGATGCTAAAATGTAAATGATGAAATCATTTGCAAAGGCCGAGAGGATAATCAAGGGTGCTAAAGTAAGATAATGCTTGAGAGTGTCAAAATAATATTGACCTTACTCATCCCATACTAAAGGCATGCTATAACACAACATATATAATAATCCATGAACAACCATGTCATAATAGGGAAAAAAGCATTGTTAAAAGTTGGATTTGCAATTGACACAAAGTATTCATAGGGGGGAGGTAAAGAATGGAATGGAACTTTGAAGGGTCAACAATAATACCTTTTTCTAGAAATTAGAAACCTTAATAATTGGCCAATAGGAACATATAATACTTAAGTGGGTTCAAGCAAATGCTATACATGCGACACCTAAGGAACACTTCATGGATATGTTCAAGGTGATACAAGCCTTTCTTAGAATGGGTTGTGAGCTCATCCAAATGTGCCAAGATAATATCAGCCATGTCATGAAATCAGTATGGCATGGCATGCTGGAAAGTGGATTTAGTGCTTTTATGTCCTAATGGCATAACTTGATTGGGGAATGTTCCCTAGGAAGGGTAAAGGAAATTTTGTACTAATATTGAGGATGAATTTGGATATGATTATAAATCAAGAAACCATCCGTAAAGAATATAAAATTATGTCAAATGCATGCATTAATAACTTGGTCGATGGAGGGGGTGGGGAAGTTGTCCTGGGACAATATTTTTTAAGATTGTAGAAGTCAATAAAAACATAGATGGTGCCCTACTTATTATGAATGAAATTGAGTTGGATACCTATGTGGTATATGAATTTGGATAAATTAATCATGCATTATGTAAATTATCAATTTTTTCTTTGACAATAAGAGCTTTGGATGGGTGGATGTGTCTTTGCTTTTGGCACACAAGTTTAACTTCGGGCCAAGTGTCAATATGATTTTCAATAATGGAAAGGTTGAGGTTGGGGATTTTGATATAAGAACAACAAAAGATGTCATGAAACTCCTAAAAGATATATTTATATGTGACAAATTATTTAAGAGTGCAAGACACGCCTAATAATATGTTCTTGATGAAACCAGACTTAATCAAAATATCCACCTAGATAGTGGGAGAGATATTGGCCATATCACCTCCCTCAAAAGAATCTAGAGTAGGAATGGGTTCTTAAACCAATCAATGTATCCTGGGGGATACAATTCTTCATTTTGATGGTGAATTTATTTGAAGACATGCCTTCTAATGAGGATTCCTATGGAATGAATTATTCATGGTGTTGCATATCATCCTATGAGAACTCAAGTTTTGTAAGGGCTTCAATGATTTCCTGTTCACTTCAAAATTTGGAAGTAGACAGATCTAAGGGGTCCATAGTCACATGGGTTTACGTGGAAGGATAAGGGGTATAAGAGGAGGTATTATTAGAGAAGAAATGTATTAAATGGAAATCATTTATTTTGACTGTTGGGATATTATAAACCCACTCCATACTTAGGATAACAATATTTAATTATTATTGATTAAATTCCTACATACTAGCCTAGATAGTTGGCATTGCACCACATAGTAAACACTTTACTTATATACCCTAGGAGCACCTTTATCTTGATTCTGGTTAGATCCTTCCTACTTTATTCACTTCCAGATTTAGTAACTACGACTTCCTGCAAATTCTATCTTTATCCTACTTTATTCCATATTTTCAGTGGATAAGGTAAAGCTAGTCAACTAGGAAACTGCTATCTTTTGTTGCCAACCCATCCTCCATGGTTTTCTCTCCATATTATAGAATTATCATGTTTTTCCATCACTCATGACAAATCACTCATGCTTTAGCTAATTCGTGAGCTCCTTGACATAGTTGGAAAGTGCTTTAGCCACGTATGGGGGTTTACCATATTTAGTAAGCCTGATTTATGAGCTAGCATGAGTTGTCTTCCACCAACCCAATTTTCCTTTATAAGGATGTATTACTATTGTAATAATCAATCAATTATTCATTCTTCACTTCTTCATGTGATCCAGTCTCTTTATTCTTCTCTCTATTTTCCTTGTGAATGCTTGTGAGAATTATCTTGTACCTAGATCTACATCTTGTGTTTCTTCTTAGCATCAAATCTCTATTTCTTCATAGCATTAGAGATTCTATTTCTACATGGTATCAAATATCATATGTTGTCAATTTTATTAGAGAGCAAGGTTGCTTAAGTTATATAGAGTTGAGGATCTATCCGTTCTCTACATCAGAGTGCATCCAATCTCCTATTCCTCTCCGAAGAAAAGCTTGAATTGATCCTACAAGATTTATCCTAGTTTTTATTTGTGTAGGTTGAAGAGAGTATCATCTTGAGAGCATCAAATTCTAGCATGGATTCCTCTTCAGATATGATCCTGATCCCCTTCAACTAATATGAATGGAAATCCAAAATCGACATTCTATTGCGCAATAAGGGACTATACGGAGTTACTCTAGCTTTGGAGAATGAGCCCAATGCTACTATTGAGAAAGCTAAGTAGAATAATAGGTTGGATGAAGCCTATAGATTGATTTTACTCTCTATTTCTCCTGATCTACTCTTTTATATAGATGTTTTAACCACTCCAAACCTAGTATGGACCAAACTTGAGTCTCTCTTTGGAGTACAAGATGAGATAAACGTGCATCAGTTGGAGAATGAGTTATTCTCATTGAGTCTAAGCAGTTTCGATTCTATTAAGGGTTTCTTCACCAAATTCAATTCAATTTTTCTATTGATCAAGCAATGTGGGGTTGAGAAGAAGGAAGATCAATTGATTCTTTCCGTATTATCAAAATTGGGTCATGAATACTCAATTTTTGTGTCTAAATTTCATGCTACTAAGATTTGCTATTTCGAAATGGAAAATTCCATCTTTGAGTACATTCTTTGATTCAATAAAACGGGAGAAAGATAAATTGATCCATATGGGTGCTCTCATATCCTCCAAGGGAAATGATCATTCTATCATAGTTCAAGGAAGTAATAATGCAAGATCAAAAGAGAAGCAAATAGTGAAAGAGAAGAAGCCAAAGTCAAATAATGAAGATGAAAGTTCGAATCCTATTTATTAAGGTTCAACGAAGAAAGTCAAGAAGAAATGGAGCACATCCAAGTGTTATTATTGCAGCAAGGGATTTCATCCTGAGATTAAATGTTCCAAGTAGAAGCTGGAAATCATGTCTTAGTTACTTGATAAGCATAACATTGAAGTTCCATATGAGCTAGAGAAGCATGTTGAATGCTCAGAACACTGTCATAGTGCGCAGTTCCAAGGTGATATAAACTATGCCTTGAGTTCCATAGTTAAATAATTTCCTCATATCTCTGATATAGATTCATTTTATGATATCTTAGAATCATAAATCTTAGTTTATTTGTTGAATAATCCAGCTATCATTCTTGTAGATTCATCTCCCAATACTTGTGATTTTCACTAGATCCTGACTTGTCTTTAAGTAACTCTTCCTCACTTCATTAAAATGGTTATAATTATGATTTAGAAGTATATTTTCAGGCTGATATGGATGTTATGACATCATCCATACCATATACCATACCCTTAATACTCCTAGGACTATACAAACCCCAACTTCACTTGTTGATTCCTCATTGGTTTCTTATGCAATGTTACTTATATCAAATGGTTTCAAGTATTATCTATTTTTCAATGGTTGGTTATCCATGAGATTAGTCATTACTGGAATTATATTACACTTGTTTGGATATATTCTAAACAATTTTGGTTCAGATCACAAGTCCATCCATCATTCACATTTTTATGCTCATAATTTTTCCTCAATCTGCTCATCCTTTTCCTACTGTAGCCCTATAACCCCATGGAGACACTAAACCTTTGGTATGTTTTGTTCCATATGATAATATTTCTGATATATAAAAGTATTTTAAGATTCATTTCATACTTAGGAAGATGCTACATAATATTGGAAAAATATATGTGATCCACATCATCATTTTGCAGCTATACAAGGAACTAGTTATGTAATTGATTGTCTTAATTTTTCTACTCTTTGGAAAGGAGTATGCACATATCTATTTTCCTTTTCAGATAGTGTTTGTAGATCAAAGTTTGTTGGAAGCAATATGCGTTCAGATAATGCTCTTACTTCATCAGATGCTGAGCTACAAGGAGTCTCTCCCGTTCTTTCTTGTAGATTCTACACTCTAGCGCATGATCATGGATTTACAATTTCTTCATCAAAGTATTTCACCAGAATTAGTGATGGGCCTTTTCATAGATGATAGTAGGTGTGTCCTATCATGCCGTTGAATGTAAGTGGCAGGCCTTTCCAACATGGTTCTTGGATTTGTTCCTCCCATGGTCGGATGTAAGTGCTGGGCCTTTTTGACATGGTGGTGGATGTGTTCCTCCCATGGTCAGATGTGAGTGTTGGGTGTGCCTTTCTAACATGGTGGTGGATGTGTTCCTCCCATGGTCAAATGTAAGTGATGGGAGGGCCTTTATGACTGTGTCAGATATAAGTGCTAAAGAAGATGAAGACCTACATGGAGGCTAGGGCTACAACCAGCATGAAAAAGGGCTGGCTCTGTAGAAATTCCTGTGACAAGTAGAATTGAGAGATAGAACCATTTGATCATGATGATCCAGTGATGATCCAGAATTGATGAAGATCCAGTGATGATCTAGACTTGATGAATATCTAGTGATGATCTAGAATTGATGAAGATCCAGCGATGATCCAAACTTGATGATGATCCAGTGATGATCTAGACTTGATGATGATCCAGTGATGATCCAGAATTGATGAAGATCCAGCGATGATCTAGATTTGATGATGATCCAGAGGAGAATACTTGTGCCGATGAATTGTGTCGAGAGAATACCTTCCTAGTTAAGAGGGAGCGTTGATGTATTTGTAACTTTAGAATGTATTCACAGTGTATATCTTATGTATTGTACCCCGATGTTCCTATCAGAAAGTATTAGTAATGTAATTGAGTCATGTCATACCTCAATGTTCCTATCAGAAGAATCATTAATGTAAACAAGTCATGTAAAGCCATAGAGAGTAACCCTCCTTATTGATCAAGGGTTAAAGTCCCCACAGTTGTGGGGCACTAGGGTTATTAGACTCTCCTAGAGAATCCGGCCCTAGTGAGTTAATGTCAAGTTAGAAACAAGTATAAATAGAGAGTGAGTCTCTCTATTTATCATACAGTCACTCACACTCAGTTGTAGCGCATAACTGTGTGAGAGAGAGAAAAAGTTCGGACAAGAGAGAGAGAGACAACTGCTATGGGGAGACCATCTTTGTATCTTTGGGTTTTACTTTTGGTGCTCATTCTATCTTTGAGGAAGTTGTGGGGTTTTATCCTTTATGGTTTCTCCAAGGAAAATATTTGTGGTCATTGTCTCTTGTGATTGATTGTTGTGCTCATTATTCTCTCAGTAAAGATCCTAAGATCATATTGTTGAAATAGATAAAAATCTAACATGGTATCTGAGATAACCTAAGAATAAGACACTGTGCAGATGCTGAAGCTAGGTCTTCTTAATTTTTGGGTATCTCTCCACAATCCATCAGCAAAAATAGGCTAGGATAAACCTCCATTAAAGGCCGCATCTTTCTGTTGAAGCAGAATCTGATTCTAGTCACTTTTAGTTTTTTGACCTACCATTGCATTGGGAAATTAGGGCTTTTAACTAAAGAGGATTTTTTGAGTGATCCCAGGATAGGATTTCTCTCCTCCTCAAAATATAATTTAGAGACAAAAATCAAGGTTTTTGGTTGGGTAGAACTCTGGGAAAGTCAAACCCTAATCTGCCCTGGAACCAAAAAACCAACACTACAGAAGATCAGCTCAAGATCTAGTTTTTAGCTTCTCAAATTGGTAAGATATACATATTTTGTATTTCCATTTTAGGTTCTCTGTTAAGATGTCTCATCACACCAATATTGATGAAAATCTAGAGGGAGCTAATAACTTATGATCCTGGAAGTATAGGATCTCCCTAGTCCTAGAAGAAAATGAGTTGGACTCTTACATCAGTGAAGAGGTTCTAGTTCTAGAGGGAGATGAGGCTAAGGCCTTACACAAAAAGAAATTTGTCATGGATAAGAGGATTATTTATGATTCAATTAAGGATCATCTCACACCACAAGTGTCCTCCTGTTGCAGCTGCAACTTTTTCCCAAATTTTTGAAAATTTTTGGACCCTCCTTTTGATTTTATCTTACCTGGATTTATTTGGTTTCCTAAACTCTGTTTTTCCCCTCTGCTACAAATTTGGATTTTCTAAAGTTTGAATTGAGGTCAATTGTTTCCTTCGTTTCGGAAGTTGGATGATCTAAATCTACCTTTGTCTATCCAAAGCTTTTGACTATGGAGTTTTTTTATTTTTTATAATATGCTCTGTCAATGAGTTTGTTTTAGCACTATCGTAAGTCAGTTGAAGTTTGAGTCGGAACTTTAGTTATCTATGTCATCGCTCTTTCAGAGGTTAAAAAAACTGATTCCATCGTTGCCTAGCCAAGAATCCTTTAAACACTTAACGTTTGTTTTGATTTTTCTGATGATCAGTGTTGGAAGTCAGTTGAACAACGAATCGAGGCATTAGTTCTCTGAGCCACCGATGTATAGTTTTACTTTTGCCGATTCATTCAAACCTTTTTGCTTTGCGATGATTTTTTTTTTGTTGTTTTCGTTGTCAGAAGTTTATTAAAGTTTTAATCGGGGCATTAGTCCTTTGTGCCGTCGATGGAAACTCATGTTTTTCGCCGATGAGCTTTTATCTTCTTTGTTTATTTTTCAAAAAAATTTACTTTTTGACTTTCGATGTTTTTATTTTATCAGCGGTCGGAGTTTTAGTATTTAACAATGCTGCCATTTTGGAGGCCTTGTTGTTTGTCTTGCTGACACTGCGAGTTATTTTGTGTGTCGAGGTTTCGATGAGTTAGTCATTAGTTTCTCCGATCGTCGATGTTTTCTATTGCTGCGGGACCCGTAGTTGGTTTGACTTCTGCCGTTGCAGCTCCTTAGTGAACTAACCATCTGGTATATAGTGCTTTCGCTCACCGATGCCTTGGTTTTATTGATTAAAATTTTACTCTCAATGATTTTTTTTCGCTATCGGAGTGGTGTTGATGATTGATAAGAGGACTAGTCCTTTGTGTTGCCAACACGGTGACAACGTTAAGCTTTAACTTGTCGATCCGTAGTCCTTCGAGCCTCTGATCACCAATGTTTTTAGTTGTTCCAGAAGCGATAGTCAGTATGTTTTCCACTGTTGCGACGGTGTAGTGAACTAACCTGTCGATTCATTAGTGGTTCCGATCTCCGACGCTTAACTATCAGCGGTTTTTAGTCATTGGCATCACTGACACTGCAAATATGCTAAAGATTATAGCCTTGACACTTAGCGTTAAAGGTATTCAATGCTGATTGACTTAATAGTCTAGTGGAAGCCGTAGTCTGTTCGCTATCTACCATTACGGCTCATTAGCGAACTAATTATCTGATGCTTAGTGTTCAAAACTGTCGATAGGGTCTTCCCACTGTTTTCATGGGCGACAAAGGTTTCTGTTTTTGGTTGAGTCAGGGTTTCTTCGAGATGAAGAGCACATGTTAGGGTTTATATTTGGCGGTTACATTGTTATGATTCATGCTTTCATGATTTTAAGTTAGTCCAGACGTGACCTGGATTGAGGTAAAGAGTCGTTTTATTGAGGTTGTGATTTTAGTTTGGACAATGGATTTAGCGGATTTCAAGACACAAAATCGTAGGATTTCTTTGTTTTGTCATTTTTTCATGCATTAACACTGTATATAGTTTATTTTATAGAATGCATATGGAGAAGGTAAATGGACTGATACAATTTTTTTGTTATTCGTGACAGGGTGATTGCTACTGTAGAGAAGATATGTCTAGAAGACAAAGCAGAAGAAAGAAGGTAGTAAGGAAGAAAGAGAAAGAAAATGAAGAAGAAAAGATGAAGAAAGAGAAGAAGAAAGTAAGGGTCTGATATCTCAATAGATCGATAGCAACAGAGGCCTAGGCTTGGGAAAAGTTCATCAGCAACCAAGCTGGTCTCTCTTTATAAAAGTGATATTAAATTTTAATTTAATATAACGTATTGAACAACACTCACTAAAAGACAAATTTGTGAGATTAAACGATTGGGGGGCAGCCCAAAGGTCATAGGGGGAGCCCAAAGGTCACAAGGGCCAGCCCAAAGGTCACAAGGGGCAGCCCAAAGGTTTTGCTGTTTTGTATAAATATAGGAGAGTTAGATGTAATGAGGTACTTTTTCCCAGATAGATTCGTGAGATTATGTTGTAAGAATAACTATTTCCTTTTGCAATAAGAATTACAAGTTTCCCGTTGGAGAAAGCTTGGTGGAAGGTTTCAAATGTTGTGCTATGGATTTGTTGAATGTGAACTATTTCGTTTTCAGCTATTGTCCATTAACTATGAGATCGTTATAACTCTTTGAACCTATGTTCTTGTTATGAATGAGTTCTAGTTTATTGTATGAAATTTCCACTATGAGTAATGAAGGCTTTTCATAAACAATGAGCTATCTTGTTGTTCATATATCTATTAATGTTCATGTGTTTTGAATTAAATAACAACTATCTATGATTTTGCTTAATGCATGCGCATAAATACTTTAATCATTGATAAATGATGATATTGCTCCCTAGGGATAGGTTAGATAGGTAGTTTTAGTTTCTTGCTGTGTGTGATTTAGATGCGAGTGAGTTAAGACGAGAGGTAAGAACCTGCGCATCACATTGTGACCAATCCTCATATTCTCTATCAATATGCATTCTTAGATAGGCACTTGCATATCATACTTAAATTAAAACAAACTAAAATATACATGGTGTACCGGGCCGTAACCAGTAAAACCTTTTATTTTGTTACTTGAACTACGGTAGCCAGACTATAAACCGGATGGATTCCCCATACCAAACAGTAACGGGCTAGTTGAGAACATTTACTGGGGAGAATCCCTAACTATTGTTACCTGTGAATTTCCAGGAATCAACAATTTTTGGAACTAGAAGGAGGGCAGCCAGTGCATGGTTGGTCAAGGAAACCCATTTACTCAAAACTATTCCACCGGTAACAGTTCTGAGAGCAGTTTGTTTCCCAATCCAATTCCAGAAGAAAAGGGTAAAGAGCATCTGTATTCTATCGATAACGAAGTAGTCAATGATCTGAGAAGATTTACTAGGACATATGCAAAGAAGATTGGAGGATTACCGATTATCCCTTCCTAACCTAGAAGAGAATACATTAGAGGAAATTTGGGGTCTAAAATGGGCCTTATAAGAAAACGCGCCAACAATAAATTTTGTGAGTTGGAATTCAAGAACCAATAGAATTTCAATAAAATGAGTCAACCATAATGGTTGAATTGACATATTTGTCATAAAAGAAAACTATTTTTTTGTTCGTATTTTCGACATATCTCCTTGTGTTTTTACTCAAATTTCAAGTGGGAAAGCTCGTTGGATGCAGAATTTAATTCCACATCCAACAAGTACCCACATTGCATACTTTTGATGGACCTCGCTACCCCAAAAACAAGAAATACCTGAAAAATGTGATGATGATGTCATCATCATGTTGTTTCAGGTATTTATTGTTTTTGGGGTAGCGGGGTCCATCAAAAGTATGCAGTGTGGGTAATCGTTGGATGCAGAATTAAAGTCCACATCCAATGAGCTCTCCCGCTTAGAATTTGAGTAAAAACATAGGGATTTATGTCGAAAATACGAACACAAAAAGTAGTTTTTTTCACTCTTCCTCCAAAATTAATAACTATTATTTTATTATTTTAACTATTATTTTATTATTTTAACTATTAATTTAGTATTTTCCTTAGGACTCCCATTTTAGACCTCAAATTTCCTCTAATATCAAAATAAATATTGTCCTATATTGGAATACGCAGTGTTGGTTGAATATTTTGAAGAACTGGTAGAAACAGCCTTATAGGAAGTTGTTCAACCTCTGAATCAGTTGGACCCAGATACACCTTACTGCTCACCTATTCATTCACCACCTCACTCTCCAATTAAAATCATGGAAAATGTAAATGCAAATAAGCCACCTAACCCACCAAATCCACCACCTGCTTGGAGGGCTAGATCACCATTAAACCTAGCACCTCCTTTGCATGACTTACCTCAAGATTTTGAGAAAATGTTGCCTAATTTTGACCCAAGTGAAAAGGTTTTGGTAGATGTTCATTTGAAAATATTTTACTTGGCTATAGAAGGACTACGGGCTAGAGAACATAAAGATATACTCTGCAGATTGTTCCCTCATACCCTGAAAGGAGCAACAACCTCATGGTATTTTGCTCTGCATGCAAACTCAATCACAGAATGGGATACATTTGAAAGAATATTTTGAAGTAAATATGCAGTCCAAAAAACTCATGCAGCTCTGATGAAAGGGTTATGCGTTTTAAAGAAAGAAAGAAAGGAAAAAGTGCATAGTTTCACTCAAAGGTTTGCTGCTTATCTAAATAATTTTTCTGCAACTGATAAACCATCTAATAAAGTTCTGAGTGAATACTATACTTCAGCTCTAGGTCTTGAATTGGCCATGTTTTCCAAGATTTCACTCAAACCTACATTTTCAGAAACGTATGAAGAAGCTGAGAGGGTAGAATTTGAGAAAGAGAGCATAGAAGATTATCCCGAGCAGTTGGGAGAAAAAACTTTTGAAGGAATATTGAAAATGATGCAGAAGCTATCTAACAGAGTGATAGATTTGGAAAAAGAAAAGGAGGCTCATAAAGCATACAAGCCTTACTATGAAAGGATAGAAGATAACAATCAATCTAAACCTCCTCCACACAGTCCTACATCAATGAATTTAAGTGAGGTAGGTATGGATAATTTTTGCACCTTTCATCAGCAGCCTCATTCTGAAAAAAATTTCCCTCAATGGATCAATTTGATGACATTAGTAATGAATCAGCTATTGGAATCTAAACTAACAGAAGATGATGAGAAGGAAGAAAAAAATAACCAACCCATAGAAAAACAAGAAGAGGATGCTTTGTTTTTATGGGACAGTGTCTCGCTTTTTGATACAGAAGAGGAAGGTTCACTGAAATAGAAAAAAACATCAGAAAAAATGTGACAACAATAATTCAAGGTTTGATAAATAAAGACAATTCAATACTTCCAAAAATTAAGAGACTTCAAGAGAATGTAAAGAAAATTCAGAAGAGCACCACAGCTGATAAAATACCTGAATTCACCATTACGAGTCAAAATCCAAAGAAATCAACATGCCTGTTAAGCCTGTTGAAGAAAAGATTGATAATGTAAAAAAGAATCTCAAAGAACATAAGATGGAGTATAATATTGTGGAAGATATTAAAAGGGATAAGGAAAAAATATCACTATTTGAAATGTGTAATGTGCCTCAACAGAAAGAAAAATTGTTAAAAGCACTTGAAGTACCAGAGAAAAAGCTTCCCACTAACAACCAACCTGAAGAAAAAGAAATTGGTGAAGCAAGTGTGGGAGGTAATTCTAAATACAAAACCCCACCATTTCTCCTAACTTTTGAAATTTTCAACAATAACGTGCACAATTGTTTAGTATACTCAGGGGCATCAGTCAATGTTATGCCACTTTCAGTCTGCAAGAAGATAAATGGACAACCAAAACCATCTACCTGGTAGGTTATTCAGTTAGACAGAACAACCGTGAAGGTAATTGGGGAAATGGAGGATGTTCTGATTCGATTATATTCAAATGAAAAGGTATATCAGTTCATTGATATTGTAGTAGCAGACATACCTGAAGCTTATGGACTTGTTTTGAGTCGGGATTGGTCAGCAAAGCTAAATGGATATTTTGTACCAGATTGATCACATCTATGGTTGCCTTATAAGGGAAGTCCTAATCAATAAAAGTATTAAGAGAGCCCCACATGAAGCACAATGTTACTTAGTTGGAGGGTAAGAATGAACCAGTGAATTTTGTATTGGGAAATTATCTAATTGAGCTAGAACTGGGAAAATACCAGGCAAAAAAAGCTAACAGTACACCAGACACCCAGCCTGATCTCCTTCAATTTTCATGGTCCGATGAGATTGATTGTAAACTAGTAGATGTAGTTTTTGATAATGGGTAAGCCTTTTTCAATTTGCAGTCAAGCCTAGCCCCTCAACTTACAAGCTGCTAGATTTTTAGGGGTGGGCAGAGAAGTGACCAGTTATTGGTTTAGTTCTCAAACTTTATTTTTCTTGGTTTTTATTTCTTGATTATCTTGTACATAAATAAACTGATTTGGTTGTTTATTTTTGATTTATTTTATTTCTGTTTGTTTTAGTTATATTTTGATTGATTTCAATAAAATAAGCAAACTTTTGGTTGCATGGAGAGCATCAGAATTCTGGCTAACAAAAATCCTTAATTATAAGACTGTGTACTATTGATTTATATGAAAGAATTTATTCTAGTTTATCAGTTTTCATAAATGGCTATGAACACATTGAAGTCCTACTTAATCCTTGTAAAATAACTTAGGATCAAAAGGTCTGGAATACTATTTCGAGGCTCCATCCATCTCACATTTAAAAATGTCTGAGGGGGTGACAACAAGGACCCATGAAAAGGAAGTAGGGTAAACAACCTATTATATATAAATGATCCCATGCCAAGAATTGAGAGCCAAAAGGCAAATAAGAGTCAAAAAATCTCCTAAGAAAGCAATATGTATCAAAACAAAGTACTGAACCATATGAGTACAAAGCCAAAGTTCTTCTCCGTCTATGTGTTGAAAATCAATACATCTCTCACACAAAAGGACACTATGGATAGAGGATCCGGAATAAAAAAATCAGAAAGAAAGGGATGCAGGAGAACTCAAAAAGGACAAAAAAGTCCAAAAGCACAAAAGTGTAGAATGGCATGGGAATGAGGAACCAATGAATATTTTTGTTTACCATATGTTACAAACCTGTGGTGTCCAAGCTGGGAGCTACCCGAAGACAGAGGGAAAAAATGAAACTCATATTCCTGGCCTCAAAAGAGTTATCTTGACTTTGAAATCCGGGTTTCCATTTTCCTAAATTGGACTATCATCAATGATTAAAAGTACATACATTTTCCATTTGAGAAAGCCAGACATCTAGAAGAATTCAACATGTTGGTTTTATTGTCAAACAATCTGTTACTTAAGGAAGAAATTGTCCAGAGATCTGGGTTCACCAGTTAGTCGCCAATTGTTGTAGCTGCAACTTTTTCCCAAATTTTTGAAAAATTTTGGACCCTCTTGATTTTATCTTTCCTGGATTTATTTGGTTTCTTGAACTCTATTTTTTCCCTCTGCTACAAATTTGGATTTTCTAAAGTTTGAATTGAGGTCAATTGTTTCCTTTGTTTTAGAAGTTGGATGATCTAAATCTGCCTCTGTGTAGCCAAAGCTTTTGATTATGGAGTTTGTTTATTTTTTAACATTTTCTCTGTCGATGATTTTGTTTTAGCACTATCGAAAGTCAGTTGAAGTTTGAGTCAAAACTTTAGTTATCTATGCCACCGCTGTTTTGGAGGTTAAACAAACTGATTCCATCGCTGCCTAGCCAATAATATTTTGAACACTTAACGTTTTTTATTTTATTTTACCGATGATCGCTGTCGGAAGTCAGTTGAATAACGAATCGGGGCATTGGTTCTCTATGCTATCGATGGATAGTTTTACTTTCGCAGATTCATTCAAACCTTTTTGCTTTGCGATGATTTTTTTTTGTTGTTTTTGCCGTTGAAAGTTTATTAAAGTCTAAATCGGGGCATTAGTCCTCTGTGTCGCCTATGGAAAGTCACGTTTTTTGCTGATGAGATTTTATCTCCTTTGTTTATTTTTCAAAAAACTTTACTTTTTGACTTTCGGCGTTTTTGTTTTATCAGTGGTCAGAGTTTTAGTCTTTAACGATGCCGCAGTTTTAGAGGCCTTGTTGTTTGTCTCACTGACACTGTAGAGTATTTTGCGTCTTGAGGTTCCAATGAGTTAGTCATTAGTTGCTCCGATTGCCGATGTTTTCTATTGCTGCAGCACCTATAGTTGGTTTGACTTCTGCTGTTGTGGCTCCTTAGTGAACTAACCGTCCGGTATACAGTGCTTCCGCTTGCCGATGCCTTGGTTTTATTAATCAAACTTTTACTTTCGATGATTTGTTTTTGCTATCAGAGCGGTGTTGATGATTGATCGGAGGACTAGTCCTTTGTGTTGCCGACACGGCGGCAGCGTTAAGCTTTAACTCGCCAATCTGTAGTCCTTCGAGCCTCCGATCATCGATGTTTTTAGTTTTTTTGGAAGCCATAGTCAGTCTGTTTTCCACCATTGTGGCGGCATAGTGAACTAACCTGCTGATTCATTAGTGGTTCCGATCTCCGACGCTTAACTATCGACGATTTTTAGTCGTTGGCATTGTCGACACTGTGGAGATGTTAAATATTATATCCTCGACACTTAGCGTTAAAGGTCTCTGACGCTGATTGACTTAATAGTATCGTGGAAGCCGTAGTCTGTTCGTTGTTCACCGTTGTGGCTCCTTAGCGAACTAATTGTCCGATGCTTAGTGTTCAAAATTGTCGATAAGGTATTCTCGTTGTTTCCATGGGTGATGGAGGTTTCTGTTTTTGGTTGAGTCGAGGTTTCTCCGAGATGAAGAGCACATGTTAGGGTTCAGATTTGGCAGTTACATTGTTATGATTCATGCTTTCATGATTTCGAGTTAGTCCAGATGTGGCCTGGATTGAGGTAAAGAGTCTTTTTATTGAGCTTGTGATTTTAGTTTGGACAATGGATTTAGTGGATTTCAAGACACAAACTCACAGTATTTCTTTGTTTTGTCATTTTTTCATGCATTAACACTGTATATAGTTTATTTTACAGAATGCATATGGAGAAGGTAAATGGACTGATACAGTTTTTTGGTTATTCATGACAGGGTGATTGCTGCTGTAGAGAAGATATGTCTAGAAGACAAAGAAAAAGAAAGAAGGCAACAAGGAAGAAAGAGAAAGAAAATGAAGAATCAGAGATGAAGAAAGAGAAGAAGAAAGTAAGGGTTTGAGATCTCAATAGATCGATAGCAGCAGAGGCCTAGGCTTGGGAAAAGTTCATCAGCAACCCAGCTGGTCTCTCTTTATAAAAGTGCTATTAAATTTTAATTTAATATAACGTATTGTACAACACTCACTAAAATACAAATTTGTGAGATTAAACGTTTGGGTGGGAGCCCAAAGGTCATAGGGGGAGCCCAAAGGTTACAAGGGGCAGCCCAAAGGTTTTGTTGTTTTGTATAAATATAGGAGAGTTAGATGTAATAAGGGACTTTTTCCCAGATAGATTTGTGAGATTATGTTGTAAGCCTGAACTATTTCCTTTTGCAATAAGAATTACAAGTTTTCTGTTGGAGAAATTTTGGTGGAAGGTTTCAAATGCTATGCTATGGATTTTTTGAATGTGAACTATTTTGTTTTCAGTTGTTGTCTATTAACTGTGAGATCATTCTAACTCTTTGAACCTATGTTCTTGTTATGAATGAGCTCTAGTTTATTCTATGAAATTTCCACTATGAGTAATGAAGGCTTTTTATAAACAATGAGTTATCTTGTTGTTGAAATATCTATTAATGTTCATGTGTTTTGAATTAAATAACAAATATCTGTAATTTTTCTTAATGCATGCATAGAAATAGATTACTCATTGATAAATGATGATCTTTCTCCCTAGGGATAGGTTAGATAGGTAGTTTTAGTTTCTTGCTATGTGTGATTTAGATGCGAGTGAGTTAAGACGAGAGGTAAGAACCCGCGCATCACATTGTGACCGCTCCTTGTATTCTCTATCAATCTGCATTCTTAGATAGGCACTTACATATCATACTTAAATTCAAAAAACTAAAATATACACAGTGGACCGGGCCATAACCGGTAAAACCTTTTATTTTGTTACTTGACCTAGTAGATGAAGAAGTAGAGAATGCAGAAATTGTGATGACCACATTGAATGGCCTCCCTAGATCATGGGACTCCTTTATTCAAGGGATCTGTGGGAGGATTTCTCACAAGAAGAAGCTCGGATAGTAGCCCGAGAATAAAAGATGGGAAGTGAAGATCAAGCTCTCATAGTACACTCCAAGAGTAGCAGAACAAACTATCACAAAGGTAAGCCTTCTCACCAGAAAAGTAATCTTAGAAGATATAATAAATATTTGTCTAAAATCAGATGCTATACATGTGACGAGAAAGGACACTATGCCAGAGAATGTCCTAGAAACAAAAATGGCGCTCACAAGAATAAGGGAAGCAAGAAAATACATCATGCTCACACTATAGAGGATGATGAACCTCCGAGAAAGAAAGCCAAAGAGGAAAGTGAAGAAGAATATGTTCTGATTTCTGCCCTCACAGGCACCGTTACACATGGAAACAATGATTGGCTCATTGATAGTGGGGATTTCAAACATATGACAGGATTCAAGGAATCCTTTGTGAAACTTTCTGAACATGAGTCACCTCAAAAGGTGAAACTTGGAGATGACTACCAGTATCCAATAAAAGGTAGTGGTGAATCCTCTTATAAACTAGATTATGGAAAGTATATGAAAATGAATGATGTCCTATTTGTACCAGGACTAAAGAAGAACCTTCTCTCCATCTCGGCATTGGATGAAAAATGCGTGAGGGTTGCATTTATAGATGGCCAAGTCCTTATGTGTCCAAAAGGAAAGACTATAGATGATGCAATAGTGATTGGAGAATAAGAAGGAGGACTATACAAATTGAAGGGTTGTCTGGAACAAGCCTTGGTCCATGACTCGGTAGAGCCAAATGAACTTTGGCATAAAAGGCTTGCACATGTGCACTATAGGGCACTACCACTTGCAAGCAAAGCTATTGAAAGTCTACCAGAAATACAGACAAAACATGACGGTGTCTGCAAAGGCTGTGCGAAAGGAAAGAACACAAAGAAGACATTGCCAAGTAGCAAGAGCAAGGAAAAAGTAATCCTGGAAATCATTCACTCTGATGTATGCGGGCCAATGTCATCTAGTTCATTAAGCGGTTATGTATACTATGTTTCTTTTATTGATGATTTTTCTAGAAATACATGGATATACTTCTTAAAGAACAAAGATGAATCATTCAACAAGTTCAAAGAATTCAAAGCCTTAATCGAGAACCACACAAAAAAGAATATTAAGACCTTTCGATCAGATAACGGTGGAGAATTCACATAAAATGAATTCAAAGAATTATGCAAAGATCCAGGGATTAAGAGGGAGTTGACCACTCCTTATAATACAAAACATAATGGGTTTGTATAAAGGAAGAATATAACGATCATGGAAGCCGTAAGGGAAATGCTTCATGATCAAGATATTCCCATGCATCTATGGGTAGAAGCCGCCAGGACATCTGTGTATGTATAGAACCATACTCCACACAGAGTACTTGAGAACAAAACACCTGAATAATTCTTCTCCGGCAAGAAACCAGAGGTCATCCATCTCAAAATATTCAGTCGTCCAGTATACATTCACATTCCAAAAGAAAAGAGGACAAAGTTAACTCATTTTGGGAAGAAGGCTATATTTGTGGGATATAGTGAAAGCTCAAAAGCTTACAGAATATACTTTCCAGGATTCAAGAATATTGACATTAGCAAAGACGTAACATTCAACTAAGACTCAGTTTACAACAAATCTAGAAAGAGACTAGTTGAAGACTTTGAACAAACAGAAGTACCCAAAATCCCTAATAAAACAATAAACGAAGCAAATACAAAAGACGATTGAGAAATGGAAGAACCTCAGGAATATGCAGATCCACCTCATGAGAAGAATCCTCACAAGAGGAAACCTACATGGGTATGAGAGGCTATTGAAGGTGTACCAAGATATGGGGCTCTAGAATAAATATACAGAGAAAGGAAGAGAACTAGGTCGCACTCTAGATATGTAGCCTTATTATGTTACATCATTGATAAAGAACCTTCCAATTATGAAGAAGCGAAAGAGAAGAAAGAATGGAAGGATGCTATGATCAAGGAGTACCAGTTGATCATGAAGAATTATGTTTGGGATGTTGTCCCTAGACGAGAGGGGAAGCTTGTTGTGACTTCCAAGTGGATCTACAAGATCAAGCATGCTACATATGGTAGCATAGAGAAATATAAAGAAATGTTTGTTGCTTGTGGCCTCTCCCAGAAAGAAGGAATAGATTATGAAGAAAAATTTTCACCTGTAGCTAGATACACTTCCATTAGATCAGTACTTGCTCTGGCTGCAGTAATGAAATGGAAGATACACCAGATGGATGTCAAGACTGCTTTCTTGAATGGTGTAGTGGAAGAGGAAGTGTATGTGGAGTAACCACTCGGTTTTGAGACACATGACAAGGAGACTCATGTGTGTAAATTAAAGAAAGCCCTGTACGATTTGAAATAGGCACCCAGGACATTGTACGACATAATTGATAGCTTCCTATCCATTTTGGGTATTACTAAGAGTAAAGAAGATTCCAACCTTTACTACAAGGTTGAAGAAGGAAACCCAGTGGTACTCCTACTGTATGTAGATGACCTATTTGTAACAAGTGTGGATGGGTTTATTGATGACACAAAGAGGAAGCTTGCTATTGAGTTCGAGAGGAAGGACTTAGGTATGATGCATTACTTGCTAGGCATGGAGGTGTGGCAGAATGTGGATGGACTCTCCCTAGGACAAAGGAAGTATGCAGTAGAGATCCTGAAGAGGTTCAGGATGATGGACTGCAAGGCCATGACCACACCTATGGCATCGAACTTGAAGCTATTGAGTGATTCTTCATCAGAGACGGTTGATGATATGATGTATCATCAAATGATTAGGTCCTTAATGTACCTAACAAATACAAGACCAAATATTTTCTTTGTTGTGAACACATTGAGCCAGATTTTGACAGATCCAAGACATGCTCATAGGTAGTTATATGTAACTGTTTGTAAATCATATATATAGGGCTATTGAGCTAGGTTAGAACTCGGTTCAGTTCTGTGTATGTAAGGAGCCGCATGATATAATACAACCTATTGTTCTACATCTATGTTATTGTCTCTTGTGTTTGTTATGTCTGTATGATTTAATGTGTATTATTGGTAACCCTTTATGATCTGTGAGATTACAACATTGGTTCTGTTAAGTCATGAACTTGTTTTCTTCAATTTTATATTTTGATTGTCATTTTTATTTTAAGTTTGATCATTTGCTTAAGTCTGCTCTTTTACTTATTTTAGAAAATTTTTGGTTGAGTGAAATTTTCGAGTTTTGCCTTTAGATTTTTATTATTTTTTGTTTCTTTAGGTTCTGAAGGGTTCTAAAGGATTTATATGGATTAATTGGTTCAAAAATAACAGCATGATCAAATTTTACCATAAAAACCTCATTCAAAATGGAATTAATGACTAAAAAGTGCCAAAATTGGTTTTAAAATATTCCTGTAGCGCAACGGCCAAAAAATTACATTGCGGCGCTACAGGAAAATCGTTTTTTGCTAGAATGGTCATTTTTCAGTCCGATTTTTTGGGGATTTCATTCCTAAAGTGTTAAATACTTCATTGGTCATGTTTGATATATGTTTTGCCAAGTTTTTTTCATGTAAACAGATTTCTGGTCTCATGTGAGGGAGACTCTGGCAACTGTTCTGGCAACTGTATGCAAATTTATGGAAAATGATGATAGTGAGCGAAATAAGGCAAGATTTTTGGGAAAGATGTTCTAAATTAAATATTATGAAGCTGGTGGAGACGTTGGAATAAATACATCTGCACCTAAAGCAAGAATCGCCTCCTCGTGCTACCACACCTCCAGCGATAGACACAGAATAACTGCTCCCAAGAAGCTATGGAGCTTAGGATTCCCCACTAGGAACTAATTAGCGACACTTTGGTCAGGGTGGTATTCTATTACTAGGATGGATGTCTTCAGTGGCAAGGCTGTTAAACAGGGCAACTTGGAACGCACTCAAAGCAGCAGCAGCAGGTCAGAGGACTGGAACTTAAGGTTGGATGGTGGAACTGGTCTTGAAGAAGGTTATGTAGGATTGTTCATCCGACTGCTTGGCCTAGACAATGCTCCACCTAATTGGGATCAAGCAATCAAGATACTTTGGAAACATTCAAATGGAGGAAAACAGTTTGTTGATGAGATTGTCAAGTTTGATGGTAGTATTATTCTGACTATCAGCCTTCTTTCATCAGATATGCCTTCAATTACAGAAGCAACTGCAGGCCTTTTATGGAATATTTCTTCAATCAATTCCTATAGGACACTAGTCGCCAAAGTTGGAGCAGTTGAGGAAATTGCTGGTTTGTTAACTAGACGTTCTTTACCCCCAGAGGTAAAGGAGCAAAGTATGTGTGTCCTTTGGAATTTGTCAGTTCATGAGAAGCTCAGAGCAAAAATGGCAAATTCAGAAATTCTGTCATCCCTTATTCAGGCACTTAGTGATGACAAAGTTGGGGTAAAGGAGGCAGTAGCTGGAGTCTTGGAAAATTTAGCTATGAGAAAAAATCTTAAAAGACACTAAAAATGCACCAAACTTTGTGAGACGAGAAGCAAGAAATGCCTTACTGGAATTAATGAAAGACAATTATTACAAGCTTCTTGTTATAGATGAAGGTTTGATTATAGTACCTTTGATTGGTGCAAGTGCATTTAGATCCTTCAAGTCTCCTATTAAAGATGCACCTTTGCCCGAGGGTGTGAACCTTAAAGAAGTATTTTCAACTCCCTCTAGATTTGGGTTGAATGTTAAGTCTATTGGGAATGAACTTGATGAAACATCGAGGATGGCAATAGAGGTGCAAGGACAGCAGCAGTTCCTTACACAGTGTGGAGTTTTAAAAAAGGGAAACAGTAAGGTATGCTTTTAAACATGATTCCTGCCAAAGAGATACCTGTTTAAGATGTTTTGACATGCTTTGGCAAGTAGAAGGCTGAAAGTAGCAGTATATCGAATCATTACCTATTCAAAACCTATAAGGATAACAGGGTGAAGAGCTGTGCATTTTATGGTGTCTAAATTTCACAAATGGGTCTGCTACATGTACACAATGCAACGAAGGAGCTGAATATCTAAGATTACATGAAGACCTAGTCTCATTTTGGTGCTAAAACTAATGGGAGCAGAAAGTGAATAGATTTAAGATTGTTTTTGTTTTAAATATCTTCTCATCCAATAGATAAACAATCTTCAGTTGGTCTAAAGAGCTGGCAGCTGAGATCATTTATGTAAAGCTTTTCTGTATAGAGATTGCTCATAGGTGACACTAGAAGGAATTAAGGGTTATTTTATGTACTGAGTCTCAATACATAGGTGTTATTATACATTCTGAAGATGATCAGCTATCTGAATAAACAGACTGAATGATAACTAAGTTTCATCAACATTTTCAATGAGGAGTTTGGAGCACTCTGTGACCTAAATCACTTGAGCCTGTGGTAAATCTTATCCTACATTAAAATAACAAAAGAAAACAATCAAGGAAGATTGAGGAGAGCTGGTTATTGAAACCTAAGAGGTTTGAAGAGAAAAAAGCGCTTAAAATCATATAGAAGCATCATTTAGCCATTGGAAAACCGGTGAAGTGGATGAAACAGTGGATGGGGATGCTTCCATATTTGGGAGTTATAACACGTTTTCTGCAACCAATCTTTCTGCTAGTGCTATTTATTTGGAATGCAAAAATTACTGAGAATTCTGCTCAGTTTTTCCTGTTTTGGTTTATTTAAGTCAAATGCATACCACGAGCTGATGGAGATGAATTTTTGAAAACAAAAAGAGGTTTTTTTTCATAATATATCCTTCTACAAAAACCTCTCTCAGTTTTTCAACAGCTATCAAGGTTTGAAATATTCAGTTTAATATTTGCAGCCTATTTTTCAGGGATTTTAAATGTTTAATATTTTCCTATTTTAGTGTTCATCTTGCGGGGAATATTATGATTTATTGGAGATGAATTTTTAAAAACCAAGAGAGGTTGTTGTCCAAAACGGAACCATTCACAAAAACCTCTCTCAGCTGTTACACAGGTGTCCCGAATTGAGAGATATGGAAGCTTCTTTGACACCTATTTTCTAGAAATTCGCCATATTTGCCAGGAATCCGATTTACTATTTTTAGTCAATTAGTTGAAAGTTAGTTAATGTAACTACTGGGTAGTTTCAATTTAGATCTAATGAAGGGAAGATAGAACTACTTCTTTGTATCTATAAAAGAGGGACAAAGGGACAGAAGGGGGGTTCTACTTTTTGGGAGAACTTCAACAGGTCTATTGGACTTGTTTGTGAGCTAAGTATCATAACTCTTATATGTATTTGATGACAGACTATGAAATATATGACGCTTTATACCCTTCAGTATATGTTTTAGCTTTATTTTGAATTTTTTTAACTACTTGAATGATATATTCATTGCTGGTTCATGGTTTCTTTGCTTGTGATGCTTGTCAGTCCTAAATGAACTTTAAGATTATATTCTGATGGATACTTGTTGATTATATTATGCATCTTTGTCATTACTTGCTTATGATTCAGTTCTTGTTTAGCTCATGAGTGTATTCCCTGTTGGTCACCAAATTTACAACCAAGAAACATTACAAAAAACCTAAAACCTAGTTTACTTTGTTGAGTTTTTTGAGATTGTGTTGGCTTGTTTCTTCATAGCCTTGGAAACAATTTCTGGCACAAACAGGTTCCGTTTCCAGTAGTACATATCTGAGATGAATATAATCATATGATATCAGAACATGAGATTAAGAACTGGTGGGAGTGTAAGATAGAAAATTATTTGCAGAATTACGCAAGGATAAATAGATTAACCACTAATCAAGCGAAGGATAAATTTTTCACTGAAACTCATGAGAAGTTCATAGAATTGGTACCCTAGCTTTTGAAAAAACTTCTGGATGAAAAATCCGGAAGCAACTAAGGACCAAGAGCTGCTAGAGAAACTAATTTGAGGGGGATGAAAAAACTTGTTGGAGTGGTTTGAAAAGATCACAGACGAATTCTGCGAGGAGAAATCCATAGAAGAAAGAACTTCAGTAGAAACTGTTCAGAAAAGATTCTATATAGACCTTACCGAGTAGTTCCTGTGCTCCCTACCGACCCTACTGTTCAAATTCCTGATAGAAAAAGGAGTGGGTCATATTGTAGAACCTTGTCCATCACTACATGAACCGCCACCAAATTATAACTGGGCAAAGAAACATAAAAAGTGGGAGAAATTCATTGCCGAAAGGGAGTCAGAGTACTTTCTAAGCAAGTAAACAGAACTATCCGATCTTTCTAAAGAGTTGGGTAGGCTATGGGGGGGGTAGTTGGTCATATGTTGGGGTAAAGTGAAGAGGATTCTAGTTGACTAAAGGAGATACCATCACCAGCAATGAAAATTCAACCTAAAAAATAAATCGAACAAACAGTGACACACAAAGGTACGTCGGATTTAAAGAAAGTAGAGAGAGAGAAGAGGTTGAAAAGAAGGGAAGAAAGAAGAGAATGGGCTATAGCACTGCAAAGAGTAATGAATACTAGGGTGAAAGACCAGGAAATAAATCTTCCATAGTTGGGTCATGACCAACACGAAGAAGGTGTGGATGAAGAAACATCACCCATGGAAGAAGACTTGTGGATAGAGCAGCGTGAAGCTGTCCAAATAGAAGTTCCCTATGGGATAAGACCTCTGTCTCCAATGAATCTGAGTACCAGGATACAAGCAATTGTCGAAGAAGACCGAATACTGAGAGTTGGTGATTTTTCTATATGAAGCTGACTAGACAACGAGGTAAATGATGATAATCATCTAGTGATCCGTCGACTGGAGGAAGGAAAATGGGTCACACTTTAGGTGTACCCTTCCAACCGAAGTATCCACTTACTTTACCTGACACATGAAGGAGCACCCCCCCTGCCAAACACATCTTTGGAAAATATATAATAGTTATACCTCAAGACAAATCAGTGCAGTTGGACATCTACAAGAGAATTCGACACGAACCAAATGCTTGTCGGAGAATAAACGAAAAAAAAACGACTGAAAGGAATGAAAGTTTCATCGACAACAGCTCTGCACAACGAGACAAGCAAAACATCCCACTACCCCCACCACTGCCACCTCCTAAAGGCGATAGCAACAACGATTTCGACATGGGTCATGGATCAGCGCATATCCCTCTATATGAGGGTGAAAAATATCCTAGACGACATTGGTTCATCTATGAGTCAACATGGGAGGAAAATCAGGTTACAGCTGAATATCGACAGATGACACAGTTCATTGGTGCCTTGAGGAAAAGAGCACTAGCATGGTACATGACCTATATAGAGAGAACTCCCCAAGCATCTAAAGCAGAAATTAAAGCAAAATTCTTGTCTTTCTTTAAAACTCCAGATGCAAAACACCTGGAAGCCAAAAAGTTGAAAACAACATCTCAAAAGCCAATAGAGTCTTTCTGAGAATATGACAAATGATGGAAATAACTCCTCATCCAACTGGATTATGTAATTGATGAACAACTATTAATTCAGTGGTTTCTTGCAGGTCTATCACAGAAAATTTGGTGGCACATAATCTTGGAGACGTTTAAAATGTACGAAGATGCGCTTACCAAAGCTCTGTAAGTGGATATAGATGAATATTTCTCAGCATATCCCACAGATACTAGACTAGAAGAATAATTAGAAATCATGCAGAAATCATTGAAAGGGATGAACCTCAAGAATCAGAATGTCTGGTGCACAAAATGCTCAACGGCCGGACACACTAAAGACAACTGTCGACAGGACATTTGATTTGTTTAGACAAAGTGCTTCTGCGGCATCTTCCAAGAACATGGAGAACACACAACGAAAGATTACTTGTATAACATTAAAAATGACAAAGAATATTGGTGTGCAATTTGTGAAGTAAAAAGATACACAACGGCTGACTGACACTTAAACTTAAAGAACTGACAAAACTACAAATCAGTTTACCAGACAAACACAGTTGCATAGAACAATGTTAACAACCAGCGAAGCAATGATCAAAATGAACTGAATAATCAAAGATATGAAGGCCATCGATATGAGAGCTAGTTCGACAATCGTCGTGGAGGATATCGAGGTTGAGGTCGATTCTCTGGGAATTGCGACAATCGACCATGTCGGCTCATCCAGTGTTTTACTTACTATAAAGAAGGTCATCGATATGTAGACTTCCCATACAAGGATAGAACGGATTTAAAATTTTGTACTAGCTGTGGAGTCGATGATCACTCATTAGAGGATTGTCCTACTATGCTTGATAAAATCAATAAAAAGAAAAATGTTAATGTCTTGTCGTGCGTTCAAAAACATGATGTAATCAATACGAAGAACCTGCATATAGTAACCCGACAAAGGACAAAAATTGGGAGTGATAATCCATGCATAAGCAAAATAAAATAAAAGAACGATTATCCTAACTCATCTACAAAAAACAATTGTATAATGACCCAACGAATATATTTAAAGAATTTGCTAGACAACAAGAAGCTGATGATAGTTGACAAAGCACAGTTAAAGAATTAATATGTTTAATACAAGATGATAAAGTAGCATCTCAATTCATTGAATTATTGTATAATATGAAGCATAATAATAATACAGAAAAACAAACAAAAAACATATGCAGTCTAAACCAAAAGGACAAAAGTGATGTCAACCCACTTGTCGACCTAGAAATTGAAGGATACCATGTTCGACAAGTTGTACTTGACTTCGGCTCACAAGTAAATATTATGATTCGTGACACTTGGGAACAATTGGGTAGACCTCAAATATATGAGTCAAGAATATACCTCAAATTAGCTGACCAAGGTCTGATCGAACCTATCAGAGTTTGGAGAAATGTCAATATGACAATAAAAGGAATATCGACAAAAGTTGACTTTGAAATTATTGACCCTAAGGAAGGATCCAGTTCCTTCCTAGCGTTAGTAGGTCGACCATGGGGAAGAAAAATGAAAGAATCAATATCTTTAGATAAAGAAAGGATAAAACTAAAAGGGAACGTACATTATAAATTTATTGTACCTATCCATCTATCCCAAGGAGAACCTTGGATAGAACCTATTGATGAAGAAGTCAACATCTGACAATTATATCAAATACAAAATAATGAAGACTACACAGAACCCAATTTCTATGGCAAGCTTCACTTAGGAAATCAAGATTCAATAGGATACAGCTCAGACGCAGAATTATATGATTGGGAAGTCAAAAAATACGAGACACAAGCAAGAGGTTGTTGGACCATTCAAATAGTGTAGAATAAACCAGTCCAACAACGTTTCTTAGTTTCCATCATCCCAAAAATATTCGAAAAGAAAAGCAGAGAATACCCTGCCTTAAAACCAACAAATGTAAGTATCAAACAAATCCCAAGATATGAAGAAAGAGAGTCACTAGTTATGCATATAGAACAAGTATATAAGAACATTGGTGAACATGGCCTGTTGATGTATATGTAACTTCAGAATGTATTCTTCTATGTATCTTATATATTGTAACCCGATGTTTATTCCGGGATGTCTCTATTATGTATTTGAGTCATGTGGTCATGCC
Organism: Pseudotsuga menziesii; assembly: GCA_001517045.1. Taxonomy (NCBI): domain Eukaryota; kingdom Viridiplantae; phylum Streptophyta; class Pinopsida; order Pinales; family Pinaceae; genus Pseudotsuga; species Pseudotsuga menziesii. The sequence continues at coordinate 114,715 of LPNX010659378.1, read as the reverse complement.
CTGATGTTCCGATCAGGAGGATTAATAATGTAATCAAGTCATATCAAGTCATTAGGTAAGTCCCCACAGTTTCGGGGCACTTGAGTTATTATACACTAATTAAGGCGTAGGTTCGAGTAGTAATTATTAGGTTGAGCCTATGTGTGAAAAGGAAATTCAAGTGAACGGATGAATATAAATAGAGAGTGAGAGTCTCTCTATTTATCACTTGTGAAATACATCACTTGCTCTCCCAAGTGTGGCGCACTACTGGAGAAGGAAATTTTGGGACTAGACAGAAGACAGAAGACTACTGTTGTTTTGAGAGATCTCTTACTGTTTTGGTGTTGATTCTATCTTAGAGGAATTTGCGGGGTTTTCTCCTTTATGGTTTCCCCAAGGAAAACTCTTTGTGTCTCTTGTCTCTTGTGATGTGCTTGTGTTTTATTGCTGTGCTTGTTATTCTCTCAGTGAAAAGATCCTAAGATCATAATGCTAGCTTAAATGTGATGAAAAACTATCATGGAATCAGAGCTAACCTGAGAAGAAGACATTGTGCAGCTGCAGAAACTAGGGCTTCCTAGTTTGTGTATCTTCCTCCACAGATTTCAGCAAAAGTATGCTAGGATGACTCTCCATTGAAGGGTGCATCTTTCTGTCGATGTGGAATTCAATTTCAAGCATTTTCAGTTTCGATGTGGAAATTAGGGATTTCTACAGAAGAGGAATTTTTTGAGTGAGACCTGCATAGGATTTTTCTCCTCACCAAAACCGAAGTTTAGAGACCTGGAACAAGAATTTTGGTTGGGTGAAACTCCAGGAAAGTCAAACCCTAGTTTGACCCTGAGCTAGGAGAAACCATAAATACTAAAACTGCTAAGTTTTGGTACAGTCGCTATATTCTGAGATTGGAAAAGTATCAGAACCTGAAAATTTCAGGGGCTGAAGATAAAATCCTAATACAACCTATGTCCAAAAATCAGACTCAGATTCACTGTACTCCAGGCGATATGATCTCTCCAAGTTAGGGTTCTAGCCTCTTCCAGAATTCATCCCTAAAAATGACATCTGGGGAGATCTACAATATCTTGAGCTACAGAGGTCCAAATGGAATTCCTGAAGATTTTATAGAAAGGGTATGGACTTTAATTTTGATGGTCCGAATATCAGACTCAGAAGATGAACCAGTGACACGTGGCATGCCATACAACTTCGCTGTTCTGAACAGTCCTATAACAGGTCACCTTGGGAAAAGGATCATAAATGCCAAATGGTGAAACCAATTCTGATAAAACCTGTGGTGTTGGATCAGGGACATGCGAGGTTACCTCAGTGAGAAATTTTATACTTAGAGGATCAGTAATTTCGGAGATATCACAGAAACAGTAACATGCATTTCTGCAGAAGAAATCAGTAAATTAGGGCTTCTTGTTTCGGGAGCTTCCCTCCACTGTTTTCCGAAAAGGAGTACATTGGACAGCTCCATTTGAAGAGATATATCTGTTTGTTTAATCATATCTAAAAGTTTCCAAGTTTTGAAAATTAGGTTTTTTGCGACAAACCCTAGATTAACGAACTCCGGGACAAGGACGGACACCTCAAATCGGTAAGATCTAATCTTTTGTATTTCCATTTGAGGTTCTCATTTCAATATGATCTATCACAATAGATTGATGATAAGCTTGGTGAAGTTGACAACTTCCAAGCATAGAAGTATTTGATCTCTCTAAAGAAACTGGATTGGACACCTACATGAGTATAGAGGTTCTAGTTTTAGAGGGAGACGAGGCCAAAGAAAACATCATGCTCATGCTGCAAAGGATGATGAACCATCCAGAAAGAGACCCATATATGAAT
>LPNX010659378.1:70619-108057 GCA_001517045.1 Pseudotsuga menziesii | reverse complement strand
TTGTGATGTGCTTGTGTTTTATTGCTGTGCTTGTTATTCTCTCAGTGAAAATATCCTAAGATCATAATGCTAGCTTAAATGTGATGAAAAACTAACATGGCTGACTACAAAGCATAGTAGAAACCTTCACAGGACAAGCTACTAGATGGTGGGATACCCATCAATCAAGATTACAGACATGGACAACAGCTTCGAATTACTTTGTAGAAAGATTTGGCAGAAAAAGGCTAACCAAAAAAGCCCAAATACCTATGTTCATCTAGGGGTAGGACCCAGAAGAACACATAAGAACATGTGAAAGAGAGTGGAAAAGACTTGGATATAAAGACAAACGTAGATGGCCACACCTATTTCCAACAATGCTATCCGACTTACCACAAAAATGGTAAAAAATAGAATAAGCACGGGGTGAAACATTTAAATGGCATGAACTTAGAGAGAAATTTATCAAAGACTTCAGCTTTATACCATAAAACGAAAAGTTAGTCGAAACTGCAAAACAAATCAAAACATTTACATAACCGATAGAGAAAAACACCCTAACACAAAATTATGATTGACCGACAATAACATGTAATAGCATACAAACCAAGATAATACCACAGTCAACAAGACTACAAATGGAAAACAAAAATATGGAAGGGAAAAGCTTTTGATGGAAATCATACCATTCAAAAACAACAAAACCAATTCACATACTACTTAAAGTCGAGACAACTGACAAAGAAGATATTGATCGAATGACAACAATAGACTTTCTTGCTACATTTTCATAATTTAAAGAAGGGAGCCGACCAATCAACAAAGCTAAAGCACTAGAATGGTTAGATGCCAAAGTTAAAACTAAAAAATTTGACATATCAAATGATGATCGACCAAAAATTGAAAAAATTGGCGATTACTGGAGTGAAGAACAAACGACCGAAATAAACTTACTAAAATAATTCCAGGATGTATTCGCTAGAGACTATGAAGATCTCAAAGGTCTAATCCATGAAATGGGAAAATTAAAGATCGACATTAAACCTGATGCCCGACTTGTAAAGAAGAGGCCATATAAATTAGCTCATAAATACAAAGAGATAGTCAAGAAAGAGATTGATAATATGCTTGCAACAGGTATTATCTACCCTATTGACCAATCGGAATGGGAAAGTCCAATGGTTGTACAAATAAATAAACACGACTCAACAAAGCTAAGGATCTATGTCGACTTCAGAGAATTAAACAAAGTCACCTTAATAGACCCATTCCCAACACCCTATGCAGATGAAATCCTAAATGAAGTCACAGGACATGAATGCTACTCGTTTACAGACAGATTCTTAGGTTACAACCAAATACCAATAGCCAAAGAAGACCGAAAAAATACAACATTCGTATGTGAATTTGGCTCATTTGCCTACATAGTTATTCCTTTTGGTCTAAAAAATGCACCTGCAGTATTTTTGAGAATTGTGGTCAAAACATTTCAAGAATATATCTACAAAACAATGGCAATATATTTCAATGATTGGGCGATATACTCTATGCTGAAAGATCACTGCAAATGGCTAAGGCTCATGTTGGAACAATGCTGATAAATCCAACAATATCTGAACATAAGAAATGCATATTCCTAACTCCTATAGGGATACTATTAGGACACATTGTATAAAAAGAAGGCATCAAGGTCGACTTTGTGAAAATAAAAATTATCCTCGACTTAAAACCACCAGTGAACCCAAAACAAGTCAGGGTACTACTTGGTCATACAGGATATTACAAGAAATTTATGAGATACTACTCTGATATGAACTATCCATTGGAAGAACTATTAAGAGAAGATCAGGATTTCAACTGGACAGATGAATGCAACATATCATTTGAAACGCTAAAAAGGAAGCTAGTATAGGCACCCATCCTAAGGTTCCCGAATTGGTCGATCAAATTTCACGTACATATCGATGCATCAGGCCTAGAAATAGGAGTGATCATAAAACAACTAGGGGATGATGGAATGGATTACCCCATAGTTTACAGTAGCAGAAAACTAAATAAGGTAGAAATAAATTATTCGACAACAGAAAGAGAAGCATTAGGAATGGTTTTTTCACTACAAAATTATCGACATTACCTACTAGCCAACCCTTTCATCTTTTATACTGACCACCAAGCATTAAAATACCTTGTAAACAAACCCTTACACCATGGGAGAATTTGTGATGGCTACTACTAATCCAAGAATTCGAATTTGAAGTCGTTGTTAGACCAGGAAAATTAAATTTCAAACCCGACCACTTGTCATGAATTGACACAGGAGAGGAGCCTGCAGGAGTCGAAGACGACCTACCAGATGCACACTTATTTCGAATAGAAGCAGTCCCAACAGAATTAGAGAAAATAACTCAATTCTTAGAAAGTGGTCAAGCACCAAAAGGCATGAGCATGAAAAAGAAACAAATATTAGCTATGAAAGCTACACCATATAGCCTCATAAACGGATTTTTATATAAAATGGGCCTGGATGACATCCTCAGATGATGCGAATTAGAACACGAAAGAGATAATATTATGTATGAAGCACACTATGGACCAGTGGGAGGACATTTTCAAGCAGATACAACTGCCAATAAAATCCAACAGTCAAGGCTATGGTGGCCGACACTATACAAGGATTGTAAAAAGTTTGTTAGCCAATGTGACAGATGTCAAAGACTGGGTTGACCTCTGCCTAGTACAGAAATGCCCTTGATATTAGTACACCCAATTTTGACATTTGAAATTTTGGCCATCGACTTCATAGGGCCATTCCCGATACCAGCAAAAATAATAGGTGTAAGATACATAATAACTGTAGTACAATATGTAACCAAGTGGGCAGAAGCAAAACCTATCGACAGATGTTCCAGTGAGATAGTTGATAAATCTATCTACGAAAATATAATTACCCGATTTGGATGCCCAATCACCCTAATCAGTGACCAAGGTTCACACTTTATTAACAAAACCATCAAAGCACTAACATACCAGTTCAAAATTGACCATCGATGTAGTACAGCTTATCATCCTCAGTCGAATGGAGAAATCGAGGCATTCAACAAAAAATTAACAAGGGGTCTAGCAAAAAAATGCAATACCAAGAAAGATGATTGGGATGAAAAGATACCTGCAGTACTATGGGATTACAAAACAACATATAAGCCTTCGACTAACCAAACACCATTCTGACTAGTCTATGGCCAAGAAGCAGTTGTTCCACTACATTTTCAACAGCAAACACCTATCATAGCAGATATTTTACGTGTCAATGTTGAAGAAGGCAGGAAGGACTGACTTGTGCAATTAAGCAAGCTAAAGGAACACCAAATGCTCGCTCTACAACATCAAGAAACCCAAAAATAGTAGCAGAAGGCTTGGCATGATCGCAATATCAAAAAAAAAATCTGTCGGTAAGGGACCTCGCCTTACTATACAACAATCGAGTAAAAGTAAAACCCAAAAAGTTACACACCGAATGGATGGGACCTTACATTCTTGAAGAGATTTATGCCAATGGATCAGTCCGACTAAGGACATTACAAGGCATAATATTTCGAAAACTTCTTAATGGTGCCCGACTAAAATGGTACAAAAATTAAAACAAGTCTAAAGAAAAAAAAATCGAAGAGACGTACATATAACGACCATAACTGTCAGACAAAAACTATAAAAATCTAAAAATCCTAAAAACAACAAAACATAACCAACACCCATAACCCAGGATGACAGGAAATCTTGAAAGATATAATAACCAGCCCTTCGACAACTGACACCAAACCCGACATACCGCCATCGACCATTCACATGATGGAAATCAATTGACAACCCCAAAGGTCAAATCACGCCTTCATGACTACGGACAGAAGGAGCGCCAAAATCAAATCGCAATTAACGCAAACTCCAGAGATTGTGTTGGACCATCACTTTCGCCATTAATACATCCATCGAAAGAAATGTCACCCACTCCACCTATAAATATTGGGCCATAAAAAGACCATTTACTGTATTTTGAAGAGATAGAACAATTCAGCAGTAAAAAATTTGAGATACTAGAACCTATAAGAAAAATTGACCAAAAGATCGACGAGATGGCCCTGAAGCAAACTAGAGCTGCAACTGCAAAAACAAAAGAACTACAATCCGTCGAAACCCCATTGATGAGAAGGTTAAGAAATATCAAGAATGCCAAGGTTCCGGAAACCTGTGGTCCAAAATGTGGGTAGAAATCAAAGAATGGCCTTACCATGACAAGAAAATAACACTAGAAGTAGAGAAGATCAGCTACAACACCATCATGAGATACATGAATACACTGTTCATGGCAAGATTTGCAGGAACGAAAGAAACAATAGTAAAATTTATCATTAGTCGGTATCATAATGGTAAAATTTACTTCGATTGACCAGTAGAAATTTCTAGAGAAGTAATATACAAAATTACCGGTCTATCAAATCAAGGTGACCCTGTCCCTATTGGTATAAAAGAAGGACTGGTAGAACGAATAAATGGAACACCAAAAGGAAAGAATTCGAAAGGGCTAATGATCAGTCAGATACAATCCTGGACACCACAAATCATAGCCAAAATTATAGCAACAGGAATCACCCCTACAAGTTGAGGGAGTGATCTAAAGCTGCGCATGCTAGAAGCAGTCGACATAATAGCAACTACAGGAAAAATTCACCGTTGGGCTCAACATGTTGCTGACATGCTCAAACGTATCTGTGAAAAATGCCAGGAGTCAGTCGAGATTATAAGGTTCCCATCTTTGACTCTATGGATAGCAATGTACCACTTGTGTCCATTCAGGGACAAGCAGTTCCAGGAACCACACTAGTACCACATGTGGAGGTTCAATCCATTTGAATAGAATGGAACACTGAAAGAATTAGCAAATGGTAAAGTAATGTTGGAAAACTGGTTCCAAAACTTGAAAATCCAGATGACCAGATGGAGAGTGCCTCAAAACATCCGAAGATGTCTGCCGAAAACAACTCATATTCAACTCAAGCTAGAGCACACAACAATATCGTACATGCAAGGAGAAAAAGCAACAGGAAAAACTCTCGAATATTAACCAACACTCGAATAGATCTTCCACAAGCTAACTCGACAATCTGGTACAAAGTTATCGATACCAGCAAAATCCAAATAAATAAATAAAATAATTGAGGAACCGTCGACAGACCAAGAAAAAGAGGAGGACTACGAAATCCAATTACATATCAATACCTTCATGTCAGATGATATACCGGTAGAGGACACCAATAGACTACAAATAACAATCGTACCACCACCGACCCAAAGGGGAAATACACCAACTGAGCAGTAGGTAACCAAACCAGTTGAGAAAAGTATCAGTCTGAAAAACCAACAGGGGAGAGAAGAAGAACTGGAAGAAGACATCAAATAAGATGATCTGGAATATGCTATGACAAAAGAAAACTTAAGGAAAATAGCAAAGGAAGTAGCAGCTTCGAGGAAGAGGAAGGCACTTTAGGAAAAAGAGAAAGGGAAGATCAAGCTTATCCTTTCAGAGTCAGAACATGAAGAAGAACTATTGGTGACTACTCTCGACATCATAAAAGATGCAACAGCAAACAAAGTTTCGGTCGAAACACAATTCAAACGGTTCGTTGAAGCAGAAGCAATACAAGGTCGACTGAAAAAGGTAAAAAGTACAACCACTTCAATGGATGAAAACATTATTGGTTTAGTTTCTACACCTCCACCCCCATCTCCAACCCAGATTACATAGGAAGACAACCCACAAATACCCACCATAAGCCTAGTCAACATTTGTAAGAATGCTATGTCGGAGACACTGAAAGAACGGTTCGACCAGGACGGTGATTTCCAGGCATACATTGAAAAATTACCTGAACTACTCACCTCTGTCCATAGGATTACCACCAAATGTCCACTGATTGAAGCTAGTGGATCAAGGTATATATTCCCTCAACAAATTGGATAAATACCCCAGAAAACAAGATCTATGGGAATGATCAAGTTGACATTCTTGAGGAACCCCAATAAGACATCTCAAATTGTCGCAAGTCACACGTCATCCATTATCCCTTTTGACATCCCACACCCTCCATTAGCCAATGAGCCAGCAAGAGATGTGGAGGAAGATAACCTGGAAGATATCAATTGGGTGATCGACAACCTATTCTCTGATGACCCAGATGATTCACCACTAGAAGTCGAGGACCCAACATCGACTGACAATATCCCCACTACACCAATTACACGTGACCATTCACCATCTCCATCGCCATTTCCAAATCTAGAACCTTTACCAAACCCTGAACCATTTGTACCAAATCCTCCAGACACACATCTAGCTACAGATCCCACCCAAGAAAGTCAACTAGAAGTTCCACCAATGGTTGAATATCAGCAACTAGAAAACCAACCACAGGAGAATCCACCACTTGCAGATGCACGGGCACAACAACAGACAAAACAACATAAACACAAGATAAAAGGAGACAAAAAGAAGAAGGAACACCACAAAGAATCATAGTCGACAATGGTCCACCTTAGTTAACTTGGATCGACTACTACAGTCGATTAAACAAAGCTAAGAGATGGAGAGTTGGGACAACTCTTAGAAACTCTGGCCATTGAGGGAAAAACAAGAAGCCAGACCAGACGACAGTAGCTTGACAACAGTAAGAATGAACAAGTTAAGTTTCTATCAAAATGTAGAAAATTAGTTCAAAATGTAATACGAGGACCTCTAGAGGCCGACACCGACAAGCCGCTTGAAAAGGAATATCAATTATTTGAAAGCATGGTGTCGACCCTACAATCACATCTACTAAGTATGAAAGAAGACCAAAAAGAGGAGACATCCAGATTGTTAAGGCAACAATACACAACATTCTCAGAGGCTCACAGAGTGTTGTAGGACCACATGGAAGAATCTGTCATCACAAAAGAAGTACTCCTTGATTGGCCCACTTATTATGGGCAAGTATTTCAGCCAACCCGACAAACCCAAGAACAAATGCAAGCACTGGAAAGAATAAAAGGCACCGAAGAAGCATTGAGAAACCATATACAAGATCAAATTGTATTGGAGACAACTAAACTAAAGAAACTAGAAAAACAAGTGCACCAATGGGTACAACAAGCACTCCCAAGCCTAGATAAACTAGATACCATCTTCCCACAGATGAAAAGACTACTGGAAACATCAAAAGAAAAATATCAATTCATGGGACCCGACATGGAAAGCATAGCAGACCTTTCCATCTAGGAGATGATGTTGACCTTATCAAGCATCACAACATTGACCATCGACATCCAGAAAGTATTACAGAGTTGGGAATAATTTCAACATCAGCTGACCATTACAGCAGAAGCAATTGTGGAAATATGTGTGCAGAAACGGCCAACCATCCCACTACACAGTCCATGAAGACCAACAATACCAGAAACAACTACCTAAGATAGTACATTGTTGAATTACCTCCCTTGTTTCTTCGGGACGAAGAAAGATTTTGTTCGTGGGGGAGATGTTGGAGGGACTAGTCGATGAGCCAACTAGTCGAATAACCGACTAATTAGAGATTAGGTCAGCCGCGTAAGGTCGTGTTAGTTGACCGAACCGATAGGTAGTTATATTTAACTATTTGTAAATCATATATATTAGTTTGTTAAGCTATATGAGAACTCGGTTCAGTTCTTTGTAGAACTTCCCATCCTTGATAAATCAATATTATTTTTCTCTCTTTATGAAGAATACATACCTCATATACATGTAAGGGCCTCCAAACACTACACTCCACACATCAAGGGGTGCCACATATAACTCTAATATATCAATAAAATATGCACTTACAACAAATTTGATCTTACACTAGTTCAAGATCTTGATATTTGTATCCTTGTTTACCCATTCCAATTAGATAAGGGATAGGGCGATCATGAAATTCCAACTCAAGATTGCTGACAAGATTAGATGCTATGACATTGGACCATGTACTCAAATCAAATAAAAGTGTCTACATTGGTCTTCTTGATATGGATAGTGATTTGGAATATGTTTTTCATCTCCTCTTCCTTTCCAAGAGAAGGCTACTCATATTCACCACCTTTTGTACTGAAGTGCCAACAATATTATCATCCACATTTTAGTTACTCTCTACTTTCTTTCCAGCTGAATCCATAACTAGAAGGTTTTTCTTATTGGCATCCTTCTTGCAGTTCTTCAGGTTTAGCTCCAAATGTAGTTTCCAACACTTTTATTTAGTGTGACCTTTGATATTGCAATGGTTACATTGGTTACTTGGATCCTTTCACTGATGTGAAGTGGTTGTCATCTTTTTGTATTTCCCTTTACACTTCTTCTTCCCTCCTTGGAATCCTCTTGGTTATCTTTCTTTTTGGAACCACTTTGTTGTTCTTTCTTGTGGCCTATATTTTGCTAAGTATTTTGCTTGCACATAGGCCTCACCAATTTTCTTGGGCTTGAAGAGCATCACTCTCTTTTGTAAATGACTATACAGATCCTCTAGCTACTTGAGGATTACGTTTGGAATCCTAGATGAGATACCCAACATGATAGTCATTTTCCTGAATTTAGTGGTGTACTCTTGCACACTCTTCCCTTTCCTTTTCCTAAAGTAATGGCAATGTATCCATTAGTTCTGTACATACCCAATAGGATATAATGTGGAGTTAATGAGGATTTTGAAATCCTCCCACTTAGTTATTGGTGGATCAACCTCAAGCATAAGTTCCTCCATGTGTGTTTCCCACTAGGTTAATGCATGGATCTCTAATTTTAGTCGAGAAAATGAAATCCTTTGCTCCTCATCTATGTTGTGGATAATAAAATATACATCTAATTTTTTCAACCAATTATCCAACTTTAAAGCATTGACATCCCTAAGGGATGTCCCTCCCCATGCTCCACTGAAGAAATTTGAGGTCCTAGGCCATCTTTTGAATATTGTCTTGGTTAGCCATGGAAATAACCACATGTACACAAGCCGTAAAATCTGATTCCTTATCAGTCCCTATGAATTTTGGAACCTCCATAGTTGTGACAATCTATGGTCGTGATGAAAATTTAAGTCTCTTCTATGTTCTTTTGACAACCTATTTCTTTCTAGGATTGAATATTAAGGTATGAAAACAGAAAATTGAGCCCAAAATCTGACGGCTTGCATCTCTAAAATTCGACATATGCACATTTTTTTTCCATCGGTGGCTTAACGTCAGATATTCGACTCATTTTCAATACCTGTCGAAGATCTGACGACACCACGATGTCAAATATTTGACACTTGGTTGTTTGAAAGTGTTGCAAAAATATTTCATATACCGTCACATGTCCTACACTTAGCCATAGGTTTTCAATGTGTGGAGAGTCGGAATTCCGATGAGCTTAGCTGTTGGAGGCATGGTGGTCCAGTCGGACATCTTTGGGAGGGTTTCGAAGATCCAACATGTACACGTTGGCTGACTGATGGCTAAAAGTGTCGAAACTTCAACAAATGCATCAGACATCCTCCAAAGGCCGTCAGAAAAGAGACGCCTAGTTGTGTAATTAACAAAAAAAAAAATGAAAGGTTGCCATTCACTAGTTAATTTACATCTCTGCATTATTCAAAATCTGAAATCTAATAAAGGCATACGGTTACAATAATGTTGTATGATGGCAAGGTGATCTCTTATTTGCATAAGTGTAGCAGTTGTGAACCATTTACTAAGCATACAAATATTCCTAGACTCCATCACCTAAAGGAAACATTAGATTTTGGCATGCCATTTTGTCCAACCCCTCCATTTGTAAACATTGTCAAAATTTAACTAGCATTCACCCTCAGACTGGTTGAGATGATTGTTGGAGGGACTAGTCGGTGAGCTGACTAGTCGAATAGCAGACTATTTAGATATTAGGTCGACCATGTAAGGTCATGTCGGTTGACTGAAACAACAGGTAGTTATATGTAACTGTTTGTAAATCATATATATTAGGCTGTTGAGCCAAATGAGAACTTGGTTTAGTTTTATGTATGTAAGGACCCTCATGATATAATATAATATGTTATTCTACATCTATGTTCTTATCTCTTGTGTCTATTATGTTAGTATGATCTAATGTGTATTATTGGTAACCCTCTGTAATCTATGAGATTACAACATTGGTTCCGTTGCTGATAGTACATATCTGAGATGACTATAAGCAGATGATATCAGAACAGGAGATTAAGAACTGGTGGGAGTGTAATATAGAAAATTATTTGCAGAATTATGCGAGAAGAAATAGATTAACCACTGCTTAGGCGAAGGAGAAATTCTTCACTGAAACTCATGAGAAGTTCGTAGAATCGGTACCCCAGCTTTTGAAAAAACTTCTGGATGAAAAATCCAGAAGCAACTAAGGACCAAGACCTGCTAGAGAAACTAATTTGAGGGGGATGAACAATCCTGTCAGAGTGGTTTGAAAAGATCACAGATGAATTCTACGAGGAGCAAGCCATAGAAGAAAGAAATTCAGTAGAAACCATTTAGAAAATATTCTATACAGACCTTACCGAGCAGTTCCTTTTCTCCCTACCATCCCTACTGTTCAAATTCTTGATAGAAAAGGGAGTGGGTCATATTGTAGAACCTCGTCCGTCACTACACGAACTGCCACCAAATTCTAACTGGGTGGAGAAACAAAAAAGGTGGGATAAATCCATTGCCAAAAGGGAGTGGGAGTACTTCCTAAGCAAGTAAACAGGGCTATCCTAGCTTTATAAAGCATCGGGTAGGATATGGGGGGGTAACGTGGGGGTAACTGGTCATATGTCAGGGTAAAGTGAAGAGGATTCTAGTCAACTAAAGGAGATACCATCACCAGTAATGAAAAGTCAACCGAAAAAGGAAATCGAATGAACAATGACACACAAAGGTACGACGAATTTACAGAAAGTAGAGAGAGAGAAGAGGTTGAAAAGAAGGGAAGAAATAAGAGAATGGGATATAGCATTGCAAAGAGGAATGAATACTAGGGTGACAGACCAGGAAAGAAATCCACCAAAGTCAGGTCATGACTGACAGGAAGAAGGCGTGGATGAAGAAGCATTGCCCATGGAAGAAGACTTGTGGATAGAGCATCATAAAGCTCTCCAAATAGAAGTTCCCTAGGAGATAAGACCTCTGTCTCCAACGAATCCAAGTACCAGGATACAAGCCATTGTTGAAGAAGAATTAAGACTAAGAGCTGGTGAGTTTGGTATATGGAGCCGACTAGACGATGAGGTAAATGATGATAATCATCTAGTGATCCATCGACCGAAGAAAAGAAACTGGGCCACACTTTAGTTGTACCCTTCCAACCGAAGAATCCACTTACTTTACCTGACACATGAAGGAGCACCCCCCTGCCAAACACACCTTTGGAAGATACAAAACATTTGGACCTGCAGACAAACCAGTGCAATTGTACATCGATAGGAGAAGTCAACCCGAACCGATTGCTTGTCGGAGAAGAAATGACAAACGAAATGACTGATGAGAATGAAAGTTCCATCGACAATAGCTCTGCACAACGAGACAAGCAAAACATCCCACTACCCCCACCACCGCTGCCTCCTAAAGGAAATGGTGACATCAATTTCGACATGGGTAATGAATCAGTGCATATCCCTCTATACTAGGGTGATGAATATCCTAAACGACATTGGTTTGTTTGTGAGTCAACATGGGAGGCAAATCAGGTTACAGCTAAATATTGATAGATGGCATAGTTCGTTAGTGCCTTGAGGAAAATATCACTAACATGGTACATAACCTATATCGAGAGAACTCCCTAAGCATCTAAAGCAGAAACTAAAGCGCCATTGTTGTCTTTCTTTAAAAATCTAGATGCAAAACACCTGGCAGCCAAAAAGTTGAAAACAACATCTCAAAAGCCAGCAGAGTCTGTTCGAGAATATGATAAATGATGGAAAGACCTCCTCATCCAACTAGATTATGTAATTGATGGAAAACTATTAATTCAATGCTTTCTTGCAGGTCTATCACAGAAAATTCGGCGGCACATAAGCTTAGAGACGTTTAAAACATACAAAGATGTGCTTACCAAAGCTCTGCAAGTGGAGATGGATGAATATTTCCCAGCATATCCCATGGATACTAGATTGGAAAAACAGCTAGAAATCAAGAAGAAATCATTGAAAGAGCTGAACCTCAAGAACCAGGATGTTTGGTGCACAAAATGCTCAACGACCGGACACACTAAAGATAACTGTCGACAAGACATAAGTCGACAGGACGTTCGATTTGTTAAGACAAAGTGCTTCTGTGACATCTGCCAAGAACATGGAGAACACACAATGAAACATTGCCCATATAACATGAAAAATGAAAAAGCATCTTGGTCCGCAATCTGTGAAGTAAAAATTCACGCAATGGCCAACTGACACTTAAACTTAAAGAACCGACAAAACTACCAAGCAGTCTACTAGACAAATGTAGTTGCGCAGAACAATGATAACAACCAGAGAATCAATGATCAAAATGAAATGAATAATCAAAGATATGAAGGCCATCGACATGAGCGCTGGTTCGATAACTGTCATGGAGCATATGGAGGTCAAGGTCAATTCTTTGGGAATCGTGACAATCAACCACGTCGGCCCATCCAATGTTTTACATGCTATAAAGAAGGTCATCGATATGTAGATTGCCCATACAAGGACATAACCGGTTTAAAATTTTGTACTAGATGTGGAGTCGATGATCAATCATTAGAGGATTGTCCTACTATGCTTGATAAAATCAATAAAAAGAAAAATGTTAATGTCTTGTCTTGCGTTCAAAAACATGATGTAATCACTATGAAGAACTTGCATATAGTAACCCGACAAGGGACAAAAATTGGGAGTGATGATCCACGCATAAGAAAATAAAATAAAAGAACGATTATCCTAACCTAGCTACCCAAAAAGAATTGTATAATGACGCAATGAATATATTTAAAGAATTTTCTAGACAAGAAGAAGCTAATGATAGTCGAGAAAGTAGATTTAAAGAATTAATACGTTTAATACAAGATGATAAAGTGGAATCTCAATTCATTGAATTATTGTATAATATGAAACATAATAATAATACAGAAAAACAAACAAAAAACATATGTAGTCTAAACCAAAAGGACAAAAGTGATGCCGACCCACTTGTCGACCTAGAAATCGAAGGATACCATGTTTGACAAGTTGTACTTGAATTCGGCTCACAAGTAAATATTATGAGTCTAGACACTTGGGAACAGTTGGGTAGACCTCGATTATATGAGTCAGGAATATAACTCAAATTATCTAACCAAGGTATGATCAAACCTATCGGAGTTTGGAGAAATGTTGATACAACAATAAAAGGAAGATCGACCAAAGTCGACTTTGAAATTATTGACCCTAAGGAAGGATCCAGTTCCTTCCTAGATTTAGTAGGTCAACCATGGGGAAGAAAAATGAAAGCATCAATATCTTTAGATAAAGAAATGATAAAACTAAAAGGGAATGGACAGAAATTTATAGTACCTATCCATCCATCCCAAGGAGAACCTTGGATAGAACCTATTGATGAAGAAGTCGACATTCGACAATTATATCAAATACAAAATAATGAAGACTACACATAACCCAATGTCTATGGCGAGCTTCACTTAGGCAATCAAGATTCAGTAGGATACAACTCAGACGCAAAATTATATGATTAGGAAGTCGAAAACTATGAGACACAAGCAAGAGGTTGCTAGACCATTCAAATAGTGTAGAAGAAACCAGTCCAACAACGTTTCTTAGTTTCCATCATCCCAAAAATATTCGAAAAGAAAAGTAGGGAATACCCTACCTTAAAACCAACAAATGTAAGTATCAAAAAAATCCCAAGATACAAAGAAATAGAATCACTAGTTATGCATATAGAACAAGTATCTAATAACATTGGTGAACATGTCCAACTACAAATCCTAGTAGAAACCTTCACAGGACAAGCTGCTAGATGGTGGGATATCCATCAATCAAGATTGCAGACATGGACAACAAATTCGACTTACTTTGTAGAAAGATTTGGAGGAAAAAGGCTAACCAAACAAACCCAAATACCTATGTTCATCCAGGGGCAGGACCAAGAAGAACACATAAGAACATGCAAAAGAGAGTGGAAAAGATTTGGATATGAAGACGAACATACATGGACACACCTGTTTCCATCAACGCTATCCGACTTACCAAAAAAATGGTACAAAATGGAGGAAGCACGGGGTGAAACATTTCAATGGAACGAACTTAGAGAGAACTTCATCAAAGACTTCAGCTTTATACCACAAAATGAAAAGTTAGTTGAAACTGCAAAACAAATCAAAGCATTTATAGAACTGATTGGGAAAAACACCCTAACACAAAATTATGATTGACTGACAATAATATGTAATAACATAAAAATCAAGACAATAACACAGTCAATAAGACTACAAATGGAAAATGAAAAATCCGAAAGGGAAAATCTTTCGATGGAAATCATACCATTCAGAAACAACAAAACCAATTCGCACAGTACTTAAATTTGAGACATCCGACAAAGAAGCTACCGACCGAATGACAGCAGCGAACTTTCTTGCTATATTTTCAGAATTTAAAGAAGGGAGCCGAACGATCAATGAAGCTAAAGCACTAGAATGGTTATATGCCAAAGTTAAAACTAAAGAATTTGACATATAAAATGATGATCGACCAAAAATGTCAAAATCCCAAAATTTCTGAAAAATTTAAAATTTTGAAAATACAGATAATATTCAATAATGCAGTCAGTTAATTGTTTTAATTAGTTATATGTTAATGATTTCATAATCTGAATTATCTACTTGATTATGTTTATCTTATAGAATAATTCTTTTTTAGTTTAATGACTTATTTTTCTTTGAGACCACAAGGTGGAACTATCTTGGTATTCTGGGCTTACTTAGCTTTTGAGCTAATGCAGAAAGTTTACCTGCTCTTACAGATTTACAGGTAAGAAAGATCCGGTGCTGCTTGTCGATAATCATAAAGCATACAGATATATGTTCATTGCAAAAATAATAACTCAGTAAAAGAATATAAATGTTGTTCAATTTCAAATGCTTTTATGAGGTAAAACCATTAAATTGTTATTCTTTTTAAAGATGCCATAGAAACGAGATTCAGTCCTAACAGTATTGGTGACAGTTGCTTTCTCTCACTAGAATGTAATTTATAGTTTTCCTTGTGAACTAACCTCTTCGATGTTTATCAATGTTACCAAAGTCGTCGTGTGTAAAGGCCTTAAAATTTATCCTTACACACAAGTTAAAGATGGCGGGGTTTTTACGTTAAGGGTCTATCTTAAATTGTGAACATAAACCATTTACGTCATGTCAAAATTTGGTTACTCCTTGTGATATGAAAGTAATACGCATTGATAAATGAGTTTTTGTACCATTATTCCAACTTCCCAAGCTTTTAAGTTTAAAGGAATTATATCATTATTACATACTACTCTCAAAAAGGATTAAGTTAGTTTCGATGAACTAAGTTCTTTTATACTTAACTTACTCGGAAGATTTTGTCCAGTTATTGTTATTAATTCATTTAAAAGTTGCCTATTGACAAGCCTGATAAATACTAGAAGGCTTAACCTTTTCATTTGCAAACTTAGTAGTTTATCAATAAATACTCAAATGTATAACTAGAATAAATCTAGCAATAAGGGTATTTTATCTTACATAGATTCTAAGAATTTCTTATGTTAAATAATAAGGGACATCCCTTACTAAATTACAATCGTTTGGTTGAACGAATACTTGCTTGTAAGAAGATTATTTATCATAAATAAATTTTTATGAATTTCTTTTATAAAATATTAAATGGCATAACCTTGGATAGGGTTATAGCTGTTTGAATGAATGAATATCATGTTTGTATAAATGATGGGTCGTAGTATCGACCACGCCCTTGATAAGTTTTATGGCCTAACTTTTATATTAACGTTTCTTTTGTTTACCATATAACGTGCATGCTAGGTTTACTTTGGATGTAAGATCATGGTGGAACCTCCGAATCACCATATGATTGGAATAATAATCCTTCCGTTGATTGCACGCCGGGACTATATAGTTTTACCCACTGCATGCAAATAATTTCGATTGAGTACGTGGACTCTTCACAGCCAAGTGCTATGAAGTTAAAAAGGCACTCACGAACCCTAACTTGTTATCCCCTCCGTTGTTTTCGACCTCCGGCCGCTCTACTACTGAGTTTTTGACTGCACTGTCGCTCTGCAATTCATCGCTGGTAGTCTCCCAACTTGCTTCTTTGTCTCTTGCACGTTGTGGGATCGCCCTGAAAACTCAATAGAGAAGAGTTGTAAACAAATTGATTGCTATTGGAACTGGGTTGGTTGTTTTCCTTCGGGGTTTATCCTTCACTGCTTGCTCCTTTCAGTAATCTTCAGACTGTAAAAGTCTTATTCACCCATGGCCCAGTAGTGAGAGCCGTGATCTTGGATCTCGAGAGTTGTTGGGTATTAGGGTTTCACAGTAAGGTGGTCTTTGGGTTGAGACACAGTTACGGCCCAAGCGTATATACTTGCTTGGCTTGTCACTTCATTCTCCTGGTCGTTGCTGCATTAGTAATCTCCATTTTTCCTGTGGAAGATGAAGGTTTTGTTCCTCCTCGCGTTGGTAGCTGCACTACGGCTTGTGAGTGGTTATGTTTCAATGAAGTTTTAGGAAAGCATTATTAATAGTAACTTTGTTTCTTTACAGCTCCGTTTCATTACATGTTTGCTCATATTAATGCAAGATTTTAACGATATCGTGGGTGTTGTTACACAGGTGACGGCTTGTCCTTCTGCGTGGTTGGTGCAAGGCTGGGACAACCGCTTGCTCATGGGTAAGCCTTGGATATCCCATGGAAGCTTGTCCTTGTTTTGTTCCTTATGGGACGTTTGATGGTTGGTCACCGTGGCCTGTAAAACCCTCGTGGTTTGGTTTACCTGGGTTAACTTGGTTCGTTGTTCTTGTTAATGATAAACCCTTGCTTTATGCGGGGCTTCCGACTTCGGCCGTGACCTGTAAATTTTGATTTTGCTTCTAGATTTTGTGTATAAAATGTATAGATGAGGGAAGGCCGGTAAATCCTTACTTTGTTAACTTTTAGAAGCCAAGAGGCATTAGAAGGAGCTTAAACTCTTTCGTTTGATACCTTTGTTGTGATTTTGATACAGTAGGGTTTTTACCCTAACTCCGTGATGTAAAGATGTATTTAATGTCTCTTTTTTAATTATCTTTTGTTTACAATATAATACTGTAATTTATTTTGTTATTACTTATATTGTATAAATGGGTATTAAGCTCGGTGAATCGAGCATGTCTATGTTCTGTTAATTTAATTCCTGCAAGTTATTATATTTAAATTTACCCTGTAAATTATTTAGGATAACTGTATATTGTTTTTATATGAACTTACCTTAATTCTCTCTGTTCTAATAAGGTTGTAAATATTGTTTTGTATTTGCTAACCTTCATAAAATAAGCAATTTAATGTTCTTAGAGTTGTACTTATGTAACTGATAGTTACGTCTTTAAAGTACAAAATTTATATTTACTTGATATTTATTATAATGAGATAAGAATGTTATTTTACTTACAAACAAATACTATTCCTATAATTATATACATTATCTTTGTACTTAGTCTATTTATAGGTGTATAATGAGAAAGTATTTTATTGTTATATTCTTACACTTTCTATATTAAATAATTTATAAAGAAGTCCCTTCTGTATTCTATGTTACCCTATTTATATTATAATATTAGTATTTATAAAATAAGAGAAATAACAAACTAACTATGTTCTTTCCCCTAAAATATATTGTAGTGTTTGTTTAAATTCTATAAAACACAGGTTAGTAGCTGTAGAACTTGTTTAAGTTCAGCTAGATAAAAAACGAAAGAATTATTTACATTACCAGCCATAAATAAAATCATAAACCAACTAGTTTTATCTTTATAATTAAATCTAGGTTTATCTATCCTTACTCACAGTTTGGTTGCTATAAATACAGTAGTTATTTATCCTAAACAGGAAAGAAATAAACTATAGAGCTGAAAGGCATTTTTATTTAACTTACCACTACACATTTTAACTATTATATTCTTTTCTTTTGGTTTCAAAATAGATATAATGATTACTGAAATGAATGTTGTATAGAGAACTGTTTCATTTACCAAAACATACTACTGTTAGTGTAATGATATAGCTTCCTTTCCTTTTCTAATAATCTGACATTCACAGTCTCGGTCTAACACTACTCCATGTACAGAATAATATTTCTTCTGATAACAACTAAAATAAAACATTCTCATAATCAAGCTAACATCTTATTTTATATTTACATCATACTTTCTTCATTTAAATACACCACCTGTGCTAGAGTACGATCTGGATTACTCCAGATGGGGAAAAACACAGGTAAGATTTATTTTTCATCAAGAATAATTTCATTACTAAACAAACTAAGATATTCTATCCTCTAAGTCTACATCATAACCTAAAAATGCATCATTCACTCACACAGATATTAACACAGAAATTAGTCAATAATAGAACTTGTTCTTAAAGCTGGTCGACAACAGCAATGGGAGGTCGTTCCTCCCTACCAACTCCTGGAGAGTGCTCAAACAACGACCCCTCAGGACCCCTGAGCCTGCTCTGGTCTCCCTGGCTGGAACTAGGTGAAGAAAATAACCAAGTACTAGTCCTGTGACTCAATACCAATCCTGAACTCGTCAGTCAAATATCTTAGCTAAGAAGTTGTATTAGATCAAGTTCCTGCAGTTTTTCCTTCAAAAAAACTTCCTTATAGTTTTCCTTTTTCCCAATGAATTCCTTGAAGTGCATTCTCCCTAATTGATTCTTCTCCTGGAAAATATCAGAGCAGCCTCAGCTCTCTACATTGGGCATTTTTAAAAGATTGCCTAGGTCTTTTTGGGTTAGTTGTCATTAATTGAGCCACCTGCTGTAATCCCATTTTCTTGGGGGATCATGACCCCAAATGTAGGGAATTTTCCACCTGCAACATAGGAAGTGTTTGAGGATGCTACCACTTGTATTTTTCTCTCCACCTAGTTCCTTCCACCAGTTTGACCAGTAACACTCTTATTAACAGCTCTCCCAAGCTGTTGTCTCCACTTTTTATTTATTAAAAATAAAATATTCAGAATTACATTCCACATCTTTTGACTCTGCTGAGTCATCAGTTTCAACTTAGCATTAAATTTAACATAATATCTTAGGAATCAATTTAAAACAATTAACATTATTTTACAAAATTGGGGTATGTGACAAAAAATGGCAAAAATTGGCGATTACTGGAGTGAAGAACAAACAACCGAAATAGTAAACTTACTAAAAGAATTCCAGGATATATTTGCTAGAGACTACAAATATCTCAAAGGTATAGTCCATGAAATGGAAAAAATGAATATCGACATTAAACCTGATGCCCGACCTGTAAAGAAGAGGCCATATAAATTAGCTGATAAATACAAAGAGATAGTCAAGAAAGATATTGATAACCAAAGAAACATGAATTATCTACCCTATTGACCAAACGAAATGGGCAATTCCAATGGTTGTACAACCAAAGAAACATGACCCAACAAAGCTAAGTATCTTTTTCAACTTTAGAGAATTAAACAAAGTCACCTTAACAGACCCATTCCCAACACCCTACGCAGATTAAATCCTAAATGAAGTCGCAGGACATGAATGCTATTCGTTTACAGACGGATTCTCAAGTTACAACCAAGTACCAATAGCCAAAGAAGACCAGAGAAAGACAACATTTGTATGTGAATTCGTCTCATTTGCCTGCAGAGTTATGCCTTTTGGACTAAAAGATGCACCTGCAGTATTTTTGAGAATTGTGGTCAAAACATTTCAAGAATATATCTACAAAATGATGGCAGTATATTTCGATGATTGGACGATATACTCTATGTTGAAAGATCACTGCAAATGGCTAAGGCTTATGTTGGAATGATGCCGATAAATCCAGCTATCTCTGAACATAAGAAAATGCATATTCCTAACTCCTATAGGGATACTATTAGGACATATTGTATGGAAAGAAGCCATCAAGGTCAACTTTGCAAAAATAAAAATTATCCTCGACTTAAAACCACCAGTGAACCCAAAACAAGTCAGGGTACTACTTTCTCATACATGATATTACAAGAAATTTATGAGATACTACTCAGATATCACCTATCCATTGGAAGAACTATTAAGAGAAGATCAAGATTTCGACTGGACAGATGAATGTAACATATCATTTGAAACACTAAAAAAGAATCTAGTAGAGGCACCCATCCTAAGGAGCCTGAATTGGTCGATCAAATTTCACATACGTATCGATGCATCAGGCCTAGCAATAGGTGTGATATTAACACAACCAGGGGACGACGTAATGGATTACCCCATATTTTACAACAGTAGAAAAATGAAATAAGGCAGAAAGAAACTATTCGACAATAGAAAGAGAAGCATTAGAAATGGTTTTTGCACTACAAAAGTATCAACATTACCTACTAGCAAACCCTTTCATCTTTTATACCGACCACCAAGCATTAAAATACCTTGTAAACAAACCCTTACACCATGGGACAATTTGTTGATGGATACTAATATTCCAAGAATTTGAATTTGAAGTCATTGTTAGACCAGGAAATTAAATGTCAGACCCGACCACTTGTCGTGAATCGACATGAGTCGAAGATGACCTACCAGATGCACACTTATTTCGAATAGAAGCAGTCCCAGGAGAATTAGAGGAAATAACTCAATTCTTAGAAAGTGGTCAAGCACCAGAGGCCATGAGCACGAAAAAGAAACAAATCTTAGCTATGAAAGTTTCACCATATAGCCCCGTAAATGGATTTTTATATAAAATGGACCTGGATGACATCCTTAGATGATGCGTATTAGAACACGAAATAGATAATATCATGTGCGAAGCACACTATGGATCAGCGGGAGGAAATTTTCAAGTAGATACAACTGCCAACAAAATCCAACAGTTAGGGCTATGGTGGCCGACACTATACAAGGATTGTAAAAAGTTTGTTAGCCAATGCGACATATGTCAACAATTGGGTCGACCTCTACCTAGTACAGAAATGCTCTTGATATCAGTAAACCCAAGTTTGACATTTGAAATTTGGGCCATCGACTTCATAGGACCATTTCCACTACCAGCAAAAAGAACAGGTGCAAGATACACAATAACCGCAGTAGAATATGTAACCAAGTGGGCAGAAGCTTAACCTGTCAAAACATGTTCCAGTGAGATAGCTGCTAAATTTATCTACGAAGATATAATTACCAGATTTGGATGCCCAATAACCCTAATCAGTGACCAAGGTTCACACTTTATTAACAAAACCATCAAAGCACTAACATACCAGTTCAAAATTGACCACCGACGTAGTACAACTTATCAGCCTCAGTCAAATGGAGCAATCGAGGCATTCAACAAAACATTAACAAGGCGTCTAACAAAAATTTGCAATACCAACAAAGATGATTGGGATGAAAAGATACCTGCAGTACTATGGGATTGCATAATAGTATACAAGCATTCGACTGACCAAACACCATTCCGACTAGTCTATGACCAAGAAGCAGTTGTTCCACTACATTTTCGACAGTAAACACCTATCATAGCAGATATTTTACATGTCGATGTCGAAGAAGGCAGGAAGGATCGACTGGTGCAATTAAGCAAGCTAGAGGAACACCAACTACTCACTCTACAACATCATGAAACCCAAAAATAGTAGCAGAAGGCTTGGCATGATCACAATATCAAAAACAAAAATATGTCGGTAGGGGACCTCTCCTTACTATACAACAGTCGAGTAAAAGGAAAACCCAAAAATATACACACAGAATAGATGAGACCTTACATTGTCGAAGAGATTTATGCCAATGGATCAGTTCGACTAAGGACATTACAAAGCATAATATTTTGAAAACTTGTTAATGGTGCCCGAATAAATCAGTACAAAAATTAAAATAAGTCTAAAGAAAAAAAAAGAAAAAAAGAGAAGATACATACATATAACGACGATAACTGTCAAACAAAAACTATAAAAATCCTAAAAACAACAAAACATAACCAACACACATAACCCAGGATGACAGGAAATATCGAAAGATATAATAACCAACGCTTCAACAACTGACACCAAACCCACCGACATATCGCCATCAACCATTCACATGATCGACATCGACCAACGACCCTGAAGGTCAAATCACGTCTTCAAGACTACAGATAGAAGGAGTGCCAAAATAAAATCGCAATTAAGGAAAACTCCAGAGACCATACTAGACCATCACTTATGCCATTAATACATCCATAGAGAGAAAAGTCACCCGCTCCACCTATAATATCAGGTAGAAAAAGATCATTTACCGTATTTTGAAGAGATAGAACAATTCAACAGTCAGAAATTTGAGAGACGAGAGCCTGTAAGAAAAATTGACCAAGAGATTGATGAGCCGGCCATGAATAAAACCAGATCCGCAGCTGCAAAAACAAAAGAAATGCAATCCGCCAAAACCCCATTGATGAGAAGGCTAAGAAATATCAAGAATTCCAAAATACAAGAAACCTCGTGGTCCAAAAGCTGGGTAGAAATCAAAGAATGGGCTTACCAAGACAAGAAAATAACACCAGAAGTAGAGAAGATCAGCTACAACACCATCATGAGCTATATGAATACACCGTTCATGGAAATATTTGTAGGAATGAAAGAAACAATAGTAAAATTTATCATTAGTCGGTATCACAATGGTAAATTTTACTTTGACCGATCAATAGAAATTTCTGGAGAAGTAATATACAAACTTACCGGTCTATCAAATCAAGGAAAACTTGTCCCTATTGTTATAAAAGAAGGACTGGTAGAACGACTAACTAGAACACCAAAAGGAAAGAATTCGAAAGGGCTAATGATCAGTCATATACAAGCCCAGACGCCACAAATCATATCCAAAATTATAGCAACAAGACTCACCCCTACAGGTTGAGGGAGTGATCAAAAGCTGGACATGCTAGAAGCAGTCGACATAATGGAAGCTACAAGAAAAATTTGTCGTTGGGCTCAACATGTTGCCGACATGCTCAAAAGTATTTGTGAAAAATGCCAGGAGTTTGCCGGGATTATAAGGTTCCCATATTTGATTCTATGGATAGCAATGTACCACTTGTGTCTAGTCAGGGACAAGCAGTTCTAGGAACCACACAAGTACCACATGTGGAGGTTTGAGCCATTTTCACATAATGGAACACTAAAAGAATTAGCAAATGGTAAAGTAATGCTGGAAAACTGATTCCAAAACCTGAAAATCCAGACGACCAGATGGAGGGTGCCTCAGAACATCCGAAGAAGTTCGCCGAAAATAGCTCATATTCAACTTGAGCTATACCACACAACAGTCTGGTACATGCAGGGAGAAAAAACAATAGGAAAACCTTTCGACTATTACCCAACAGTCGAAGAGATCTTCTGTGAGCTAGCTCGACAATTAGATACAAAGTTATTAATACCAACAAAAGCCAAAGAAATAAATCAAACAATTGAAGAACCATTGGCAGACCAAGAAAAAGACGAGGACTATGAACTCCGATTACATATCAGTACCTTCATGTTGGACGATATACCGGCAGAGGACACCAACAGACTACAAATAACAATCGTACCACCACCGACCCAAAGGGGAAATACACAAACTGAGTAGCAGGTAACCAAACTAGCTGAGAAAAGTATCAGTCCGACAAACCAACAGGGGGAGAGAAGAAGAACTAGAAGAATACATCGAATCACATGATCTGGAATACGCTATGAAAAAAGAAAACTTGAGGAAAATAGCAAATGAGGTAGCAACTTCAAGGAAGAGGAAGGCACTTTAGGAAAAAGGGAAAGGGAAGTGCAAGCTTATCCTTTTAGAGTCAGAATATGAAGAAGAACTATTGGTGACTTCTCTTGACATCATATAAGATGTAACAACAAACAAAGTTTCAATGGAAACACAATTCAGATGGTTCATCGAAGCAGGAGCATAACAAGGTTGACCAAAAAAGGTAAAAAGTACAACCACTTCAATAGATGAAAAAATTATTGATTTATTTTCTACACCTCCACTATTAAATTGAGCACATAGATCTGTGGACAAACACACAAATCACAGGATAGATCACACAATTTACTCAATTATTGAAGAATGAACCAGTGCAAAAATGGCTTACAGCTGTGAATGTTTTTCATTAATCAAAGAGTAATTAGATAATAATTACAATGAAGTACAATGGCTTTAATATCCACATGAAATTTGAATCCACATGAGGAAATTCAAGTTGATAGACTCTACTTGATTGTAGGTAACTAAGACCTTGTCTAAATCACTATCAGAGGACTTAATGGTTAACTGACCTTGTCTAAACCATAACCAGAGTTCGTCGGAGCTCTAAAACACAACTCAAGTGTTACATTCAATGTTTACTAAGGCTAACTGACTATGGTAGGTGATAAATGTGCCCCTCCTGAGTGCAGTCATGTAAACCTAGCGCTCACTGAATGTAGAGGACTAGAAATGAATGTAAACGACTCCTAACTTAGCTTGACTAGTCATTAACTGAACTAAACTGACCTTGGTTGGTTTCGGCACTCCCAGTGGCTCCTAAATTGTAGGGATTGGTCTAGGAGGCTCCTAAACTCATGCAATTAAGTGAAATCAGTGGCAGTAAGCCTAAATTAGTGTTCCCCACACTTTAGTAACTGAACCATGTGCCCCAATTAGGCCAAGTGGACCCAATGGTGCTAATGACTATAAATAGACTGGATGGACTCCTAATTTAGACATATGACCAACTTTGGATAAGGGAGGATTAATAATCCTAACACCCACCCTGAATTCTAACTTGGACAATCTATGGGCCCTGGTAACTAAGACCATAGGTCACCCATTACATCAAGTAAAATAAAGTAACTGCTTAATACAAGGAGGTGGGGTAAAAACCACATGGGAAAAAATCCCCCCCTCTATCTAAGCAGGTAGAATCAGGTCTCAAGTTTGAAAAAATTGAAAATATGTTGTTGCAATCTTCATCTCTATGAGGTAGTGAAGCAGCATGCATGGTGTGTTGTGCATAGGTATTTTGGGGCCTGACATGTAAACTTCTCCTTCTTCTCCAAAAATGATGATAGAAGGAAGGAGGAATGTAACCTTTGTCTCTTGCTGAATGAAGAGGTGTATGATCATATTCATTCTGCTCAATGTAGTGAGACTGAGCCCTTGCCATATAGCATCTTACAAGGAGTCTATTGCATCTCTCTGAAGGAGGTAAGATTGCATGGCACAGTGCAAGGGTCTTTCCTTTCTGAGTGTTAAGTGAGTTTCCAGTCATCTTCCTAGCTTCCAGTTTGGAAGTAGGGACTGAATCTAGATCTGAGTCACCCTGAATCTCAATTTCTTAAACTGATAAAGATGGATCTGCAATACTAGTAGAAGTTGTAAAAGAAGTAGATGCAATGATTTTACCTTCCCTTGCAAGTGGCTGCTGAGAGTGCATTGGTTCTGAAGGAGGCATAAAATGTGAGAACTCATATGCTTTTGAAGCATGATTTGTAGTACCCTTTGCTATGATGCTCCCAGTAGAGATATCTATGATCTCCACAGAGTCAGGACCAAAGATCACTCACTTTGGAGATCTAGTATGGGTCATCTAATAGACAGATAACAGGTTTGAAGATAGGGAGGGAAAAAATAGCACATCTTTGAACCTTCCATGTTCAATCTTGACATAGCCCTTCCCTTTTGTTTTGACTTTACTATTATTTCCCATCTGAATACTAAGACCATCAAAGGACTAAAAAGAAGATAATGATTCTCTGGATGTAGCCATATGGTTGGAAGCTCTAGAATCAACGAGGAAGACATGTGTTGATGTGCAGCAAGCTTTCAGTGCGTGGCCTTTCCTTTGCTATTTTTTATCTTCTTCTTCTTCAGAGTCATCCTTCCTTGCACTAGCAGGTACAGAAATGTTATGTTTCTTCAAAATAAGAGCCATTTCATCAAGTTGTCTTCTCATATAGGAGCTTTCTGAATGAAAGCCCCTTCCATAGCAAGAGCAGAGGACCTTGCCTTTGCCATTCTTCTTGCTTCTCTTCAAACCTGAGGGTTCTTTTGAATACTCTTTCTTCATAGGAGACTCATCCCTTTTCTTCCCTTTTTCATTCTCTACCTTATCTCCTCTTGCAACCAAAGATAGATCTTTGGAAGATTGACTGATCCCCATTTGGATCAATTTATCATTCTCAGAAATAAGAGATTGGATGAAGGCATTAAGAGTGGACATCTTCCAATTTGGAGTAGTGAGCCTTACTGTTTGGAAGGTGGATACAAAGACTGAGTAGTTTGCATTGAGCTTTGTGAGAATGGAAAGGATGATATGATCTTCATCCTTCTCCACTTTGCATTGCTTCAACTGATATATCAGGTTCTTGAACTTTGTGAAGAATTCATTCAGTGATTCGAAATTGGATGGATTAAGAGTGATTAGATCATTTTCTAGCTGATGGATCCTCATCTCATCCTGCTTATCAAATAAGGAGGAAAGCTTGTCCCAAACCTCCTTGGGAGTCTTCAATTCTTGGATGTGGAATCAAAGATCTCTAGAGACTGAGGAGAGCAAGTGTCCATGGGCTTCATCAAGCCTGTTCATGTCCTTTGCTTTGTCTTTATCTGAATATGGCTCTACCTCTATTTCTTCTATGAGTCTGAAGAGCTGCTTGGTGCGGATCATTACCACCGTGTCTTCCTTCCATTGGTGATAGTTGAAGGGAGTGAGAGACTCCACTGGATGAGCCCTTTTGAATGTAGTAAGAAGGACTAAGCTGCTGTAGTGAATGCAGTGAGAAGAAAGGGATGCTTGCAGCGAATGCTATGAGAAAAGGTGATAACCTGTCACACAATAAAACATACAAAGTAAGGTCGACATTCTACACTTTTGGAATTTCCTTCACACCCAACATAGTTGATCAAGCAAGCTTGATCAACAATTTCCTAACTTGGGATATTAAGTGGTAAATTCTCTGCTTCTGGTGCAGTATTGGAAGGAGAAATTTGCTCAAAATAAATGATCCAGCTGGAGATCTGAGGAGGAGAGGTGTCTTGTCCACCGAGGCTCTGATATCATATTAAATTGAGCACATAGATCTGTGGACAAACACACAACTCACGGGATAGATCACACAATTTAATCAGTTATTGAAGAATGAAATAGTGCAAAAATGGCTTGCAGCTGTGAATGTTTTTCATTAATCAAAGAGTAATTAGATAATAATTACAATGAAGTACAATGGCTTTAATAGCCACATATAATTTGAATCCACATGAGGAAATTCGAATTGATAGACTCAACTTGATTGTAGGTAACTAAGACCTTGTCTAAATCACTATCAGAGGACTCAATGGTTAACTAACCTTGTCTAAACCATAACTGGAGTTCATCAGAGCTCTAAAACATAACTCAAGTGTTACATTCAGTGTTAACTAAGGCTAACTGACTGTGGTAGGTGAGAAATGCGCCCCTTCTGAGTGCAGTCATGTAAACCTAGCGCTAACTGAATGTAGAGGACTAGAACTGAATGTAACTGACTCCTAACTTAGCTTGACTAGTCATTAACTGAACTGAACTGACCTTGGTTGGTTTCAGCACTCCCAGTGGCTCCTAAATTGTAGGGATTGGTCTAGGAGGCTCCTAAACAAATGCAATTAAGTGAAATTAGTGGCAGTAAGCCTCAATTAGTGTTCCCCACACTTTAGTAACTGAACCATGTGCCCCAATTAGTCCAAGTGGACCCAATGGTGCTAATGACTATAAATAGACTGGATGGACTCCCGATTTAGACATGAATCCTGATTTCGACATGTGACCAAATTTGGACAAGGGAGGATTAATAATCCTAACATCCACCCCCATCTCCAACCCATATTACATAGGAGGACAACCCATAGATACCCACCATAAGCTAAGTTGACATTTGTAAGAATGCTATACCGAAGACACTGAAAGAATGGTTCGACCAAGACGGTGATTTCCAGGCATACATTGAAAAATTACCTGAACTAATCACCTCTGTCAAGAAGATTACCACAAAATTTCCACTGATTGAAGCTAGTGGATCAAGGCAGATCTTCCCTCAACAAATTGGCCAAATACCACAGAAACTGAGATATGTGGGAATTATCAAGTCGACATTCTTGAGGAACCCTAACAAGACATCTCAAATTGTCACAAGTCGCACCTCATCCATTATCCCTTTCGACATCCCACACCCTCCATTATCCAATGAGCCAGCAAGAGATGTGGAGGAAGATAGCCTGGAAGATATCAACCATGTGATCGACAACCTATTCTCTGACGACCCAGATGATTCACCACCAGAATTCAAGGACCCAACATCAACTGAAAATATCCCCACTACACCAATTACACTCGACCATTCACCATATCCACCACCACTTCCCAATCCAGAACCTTTACTAAACCCTAAACCATCTATACCAAATCCTCCAGATACACATCCAGCTACAGATCCCACCCAAGAAAGTCAACCAGAAGTTCCACCGACCATTGAAGATCAGCAACCAGAAAACCAACT
Source organism: Pseudotsuga menziesii (assembly GCA_001517045.1). Lineage (NCBI taxonomy): Eukaryota > Viridiplantae > Streptophyta > Pinopsida > Pinales > Pinaceae > Pseudotsuga > Pseudotsuga menziesii. Next base: position 79,271 of record LPNX010659378.1, on the reverse strand, counting down.
ACAGGAGAATCCACCACTTGCAGATGCATAGGCACAATAGCAGATAGAACAGCATAAACACAAGAGAAAAAGAGACAAAAAGAAGAAGGAACACCACAAAGAATCATAGTCGAAAATGGTCCACCTTAGTCAAGTTAGATCAACTACTGCAGTCGATGCAACAAAGATAAGAGATGGAGAGTTGGGACAACTCTTAGAAACTGTGGCCATTAAGGAAAAAACAAGAAGCCAGACCAGATGATAGCACCTCGACAATAGTAAGAATGAATAAGTCGAGTTTCTATCAAAATGCATAAATTAGTTCAAACAGTAATACCAGGACCTCTAGAGGCCGACATCGACAAGCCACTTGAAAATGCATATTAGTTATTTGAAAGAATGGTGTCAACCCTACAATCACATCTGCTAAGTACGAAAAAAGATGAAAAATAGGAGACATCCAGATTGTTAAGGAAACAATACACACCATTCTCAAAGGCTGACAAAGTGTTGTAGGACCACATGGAAGAATCTGTGATCACAAAATAAGTACTTTGTGATTGTCCCACTTATTATGGGCAAGTATTTCAGCAAACACGGCAAACTCGAGAACAAATTCAAGCACTGAAAAGAAGAAAAGGCACCGAAGAAGCACTGAGAAACGAGATACAAGATCAAATTGTATTGGAGACAACTAAACTATAGAAACTAGAAAAATAAGCACACCAATGGGTACAACAAGCACTCCCAAGCCTGGATTAACTAGATACCATCTACCCGCAGATGAAAAGACTACTGGAAATAGCAGAGTAAAAAGATCAATTCATGGGACTCGACATGGAAATCATAGCAGACCTTTACATCCAGGAGAAGATGTCGACCTTATCAAGCATCATAACATTGACCATTGACATCCAGAAAGTATTACATAGATGGGAAGAATTTCAACATCAGCTGGCCATTACAATAGAAGCAATTGTGGAAACATGTGTGCAGAAACGACCAACCATCTGACTACACAGTCCATGAAGACAAACAATACTAGAAAAAACTACATAAGACAATACGTTGTTGAAGTACCTCCCTTGTTTCTTCGGGGTGAAGAAATATTTTGTTCCCAGGGGAGATGTTGGAGGGACTAGTTGGTGAGCCGACTAGTCAAATAGCCGGCTAATTAGATATTAGGTCGGCCGCGTAAGGTTGTATCTGTTGACTGAACCGACAGGTAGTTATATGTATCTGTTTGTAAATCATATATATTAGGCTGTTGATCTAGATGAGAACTCGGTTCAGTTCTGTGTATGTAAGGACCCTCATGATATAATATAATCTGTTATTCTACATCTATGTTCTTGTCTCTTGTGTCTGTTATGTCTGTATGATCTAATGTGTATTATTGGTAACCCTTTGTGATCTATGAGATTACAACAATGACTCATATTGACTTGGAATTAACTTAAGATATTTGGAAGACTAAATATTGTGTCATTTGCGTTGGAACTCTACAATTGAGGTGTGATTGTTTTGATGGTAAAATAGGCATGTAGAAAAATTACACAAGCAAGCAAAATACAACATGACATGGCACTGCAAAATTTTTAATTTGCTTGAAATCATTTAGTGGAGAAGTTCCTAACAACCATAACTAAGAATCCAAGATTGTAAATAGTTGAATGAGAAAGTTTTCCTTGTATTGTGCAGTTACAAATTTCATCCATGTATGTGCATGCTTCAATAATTACTCTTCTTCATATTACACCATTTATCCTTCAATTCAAATGGCATACACAACTTGTCAAGTATCGCTTTACCATGTTCCAATATCCATTTCCATGGGATTACATTGGTTTATCTCATTGGAAATATCTGCATACTTTTCTTTGTGAAGAAAAACTTCCCTCAAAATGAGCCAGTGATCCATGAATATGCAATCAAAGTGTTTACTAGTAAAAATATACATAAAAAATAAAAATGAATTTTTCATTGCAAGAAGCTCCACCTTCAAATCCTCCTCTTCATCTTTTTTCCAAGCTAATTTATTCCTACGTACACAAGGTAGATGACAAGTTCCCCTGAACATCAAACCTAGCGGAGTAAATTGCTCTAAAGTAAACGATATTGTACACTTATTTTCTACTCTTTTAATTCAAATCCTCAAAGATGGCTGGTAGAAATCTATCTTTGAAATAAATTTTGCAAATACGCAAACTAATAGATTAAAATTTAGATACGATGGAAAATTTTAAAATCCCAGTATCCCAAAATTGTGTTGTTAAATACCTCATTGTTGATTTCCTAATACGTAAATGGCATTTCCTATCCTCATTGTTACCATCTTCAATATCTCTATCATGCATACCATCATCAACTTCATTCAATTTATAGTGTAGGTCATTCTCAATTTCAACATTTCTTTTATTTTCAGGAACAAAAATTCTAGAGCTTTTGCTACACATATGTTGTTTTCTTTTGGAACCTAAACTAAAATCACTTGTATGACTAGAAGGTTCTTAAAAAATATTCAATTTGTTGGAAATGCTTCCCCTCCTTTTTCACATTTATTATGATTATTGTTCAATGATATATGTTCATTACCTTGGATTGACCTATTATTTAGGAATTCCAGTAACATGTTTTTGGATTCTATAGCATATTACTAAGTTTTTTGGTAAGCTGGAAGGGTTGTTTTGTAAGAAAATACATGGAAATCAAAAGTTTCACCTAGAATGGTAGATGCATATAATTTTAAATATGCATCATGCATGGAAATCACCCATTGCAATAGTACAATGATCCTCCTTTTGTACATTTGAAACAAATTTTTTCTCGACCATCTTTTCCTAGTATCAACAAATCTAATTCTAGTAACTCTTCTTCCTCATGTAAGTGGTGTTACCTGGTACTTGTGGCTTGTGAATTATTTTCCTCCTTGGTTTCATTTGATTCTCCTTCCAAGAAACAAACTCCATGATATCCCCTCTTACTACAATGTGGATGACCATTAGAAGTTGACTCAGTGCCACTCGATACCTGTAGTAATTTTTCATCTCTTATGACATGGATTTTTGTTTTAGATCCAATATATGGAAATTCATTTCCAGTAGTTGTTTGAGTATTTTTCTGCAAATCTTGGGTTGAAGTACATAAAGAACTATTTTGGAAACCATTTTTTGAATCATTATTTGTTTTTTCTATATTAGATGTAGAGCTATATTTACCGTTATTTAACCTCTTTTAACCTTTTGAACTTTCATGTTCATATGACAAGTGTGCTTCTCTATAGAATCGCTTTCTACCTCCACTATTGGTGCACTCTTCTCATGTCGGTGATGGATGCGTATAATGCAACAATAAGGAAAGTGTCATCCCTTAGAGGCATAAAAAATAGCTCTAAAACAATAATTTAAATCATAAGCTAGACTGACATGAATGTCTTACACACAATCAAAAATATTATTCTCAAAAAAATGTTGTTCATCCAATCTCAAGGTGTCTTTGAACATTGCTTGGTCAAGAACAATTTTGTTCAGACAATATTTCTTCACACGAACAAATTGATGTAAATCAATTTTCATTGTTTCAATAGGATACTTCTCTATTGTAGAAATACAAGTTTTTTGATCCTATGAATAACAACACAATTGCAAAAAATTACAAAAATGGCATACTTCGTATCTGCAAACTTTCCCAAAATGTTCAGAAACAAAATGAATCAAAGATGAAGCTAGATGCAATTCCCTTTTTGAAATAACATGTTGAAAATGTAAAGCTGTTGACTAGTGTTGTTATTATCACAATACAAAGGTAGACATTGTGCTTTGATGCGACAATACCAACATGGGCTACACAATTCATCATGTTAGTGTCAACTATGCTACCCATGTGTGGGTATCCAACTCCATCATGGTATGTTCCATTGAAAAATGTATCTACCACTCACTATAAAGCTTTGTTAAAAAAATTGACATCAACAAAAAAGTTGAAAGGGTCCCAAATAGAACTTCTTGGAAACACCAATGAAAAAATTGGAAAAAAATCATCAAATTGCAGCAAGCATTAAAAAGACAAAAATGATAAATTCATTTTCTCTAACAAAGAAGGATTGAATTTAATTTCCACTGAGTAAGACCAAATATTTTGTGCAGAAATAAATTTCTAAAAGGAAGGTCCCTTAAAATATGAAGACATCCACATGAATCATGATAATCTATGGAGATAACCATCAAACTTTTATCACACAAATACAATGAACCAAACTTATGCAAAAAAACCTATTCATGTTATTGTCTGTGACATATGGGAGATCTATATCAGAAGTATAGGTTTTCCTTATTGGTTTTGAAATAATGATTCCTAGGAAGTGGCCCCAACATCATGATATCTAAAGAAATAATTACACTGACAGACACAATATAAATGGTAAAATTCATGAATATAGTATGCCCAATATGTCAAGGTGATCAAGATATGGTTGATCAAAACAAAGATACTAAGAGATTTGTTTTGTGTGTGATACCTTTTGATCATTCTTGAGGGTTTCATGAGGGTTCAACTATATATATTTCATACTACAAAGATAACATATTAATTTATCAAATGAGAATTATTGAGCATTCATTGATTGCTTGTGCATACAAGCATCAGATGTGCCACACCCCTATGGTTTATATTATTTTATCATGAACATACCTAGAAAACACCACTAACTTATACAAGAAATTTCCAAAAGATCAAAGGTTTGCAAGCTTTACCGATGGACCAGCTAGCAAAGAAGTTCCAGAATTTGCAATAGAAACACAACCTCCAGCACAGAAACCTACAACTAAATGTTCATAAAATGCCATCAATATTTTCATAATATTCCTTAAGAAGCAATCATTTGCCCAATTGAATAAGATGGATTGTATGTTGACCTGTTGATTGATCATCAATGAGGAAATCTCCCATGTTAAACTGAAGGAAATAGAAAAATCGATTTATTAGAGTAGAATAATCCCATGACATACCTACTAGTAAATATGACTCATACAAAGAACATGGTATGCATGTGTTTATCCTTAAATACAGTCAATCTTGAACCTGGAAAGCTAACATGATTCTATTACATACCTTCCAGTAACCCTTTTGAGTAACAGGAGCATATTGATGTTTTCCCTTGAAGTGATCAGGATCAACACCACCAAAAGTCACGGCTGCAAATGGGATTTCTTCAATAAAAACATTTTTTCCTTTGGAAAGAACCTCGAAGCCAGGCTATTTGCATCAGACACTAAAACCCATCTAATTCTATACATGTGAATAACAGCTAGGAGGTATAAAATGGAATGCTTAAAATACATTGTAGGCAAAGGATGAGAAACAACCTAAACAAATGGTACCCAAGCATTATGTTTATGATTGATCAAGGAATTGATTTACTAGGTGGTACACGCCACCGAGGGAGTTTGAAAGTTATTTTAAGGCCTCTGGAATTATATGAATCTCGAAAATCTGTGAACATTGTTCTCATATTTCAAAGATATACTACATACAACCTAAGCAGACACTTGGGAAACTACGAATAAAGGTGATGATCACACTTGATTACCAAAAGGACAGCAATGAAGCACTTGAAGTAGGCTCATGGTGATGAACTCTACCCAATTTAACTTTTCCAACATCAAAGTTAAATAAAAATACCAACAATGGATTATGGGTCTAAAAAGGGGATGGAAATAGAGCTCAACTCATCACAAGCACAAAAATAAATCTGCAATAAGAATGAAGATCTTCAAGACCCTTACCACTCTGAGTTTCTCCATTGGTTGAGAGTGGTTCTTGTCTTTAACTATGATAGGTTCAAAACTTCTCCATATAATATTTAATCAAATGGAAGACTTGGCATGTGGAATCCGAATGATGATTGGGAAAGAATACTAAAATGCCCAGTTTTGATCGAAAATTGATCGGTAGGATCTATGGAGGACGAGGCTTGTAAGATTGTATATTTAGCTAGCATGAGGTCTTGACACAAATATTTATAGTACGAAGCATAAAGTATAAAAGTTTTATAGGGGTTATAATATTATAGTTTAATCAAGCTTGCAGTATTCATGAAAACTCATTTCACTCTTGAGTCCTTTCAATTCATTCAATTGGGCCATTCAGTTCATAGGTTTTTCATTGGATGGATTGTGAGTGAGGTGACCAACCGATTGCCTTTGACCATGCATACAAACTATAACCCTACTAAGAGAGCGATATGAGACTGAAGAGAACTTGCATATAGGAAATTAAGAGTACAGTTTCTGGCATAAATGCAAGATACAATAGAGGAAACTCAAGGTCCTATCTTGAAGCTTCATATGCATGACTAACAGTTCAGTAACTTGAAATGATGTTTGTTAATTAAATAAATAGTAAAGAATCACTTCCTAATCAAGCATACCAATATTACCTTTGAAAAAAGTAGGCCACATACTTAGTATAGTGTTTACATATAAACACGTATTGTCAAAAATATTAAGTTTGGACTAACAAGCACAGGATTTACATATACATCAAGAAAAAGTAGTTTCATAGTGTTTGAGAGGGTAGTTGGAAAATGGATTGAAATTCTACGTGAGAGGTAGATGGCTGTAGCCAAGCGTAGGGACTGGGAAAGCTAATAGAATGGTATCCTACTCAAAGAGTCTACAATGGCATGCAAATGGTAGGTCTCAAGATTGAGACTACTAATTAAGATAAATGAAGATAAGGAAATGGGAGATCTCGAGGAATAGAAATGCATTTAATATGTTAATTTATGTTAATTTAGCACTTTCGTTGCTACATTGGTACCAAAGCCATTCTAGCTAATATGTTTTTCCCTTAAATTTCCATTTGATGCTAAGCTTAATTTATTGCCTTTTAAATTAATTCTAATTAATTATATTTATGTTTGTAGCATTACCATGGTTGGAAACCTACATAAAGTGGATAAACATTAGTCCTGGGAACTTTTTATAATAAGTATCAGTAGTAAACAATGATATCTAGAAAGTTTGATATGACTTTGAGCTTGTTCTGGGTAGAGTTTGTGGATATTAGAGAAGTAAATCTATGTCTATGGGAATTCTGGTGTAACAAACAACAATAATGACCCTAAATATCCATGTTTTTGGGCACATACTGGTCCTTAAAATCATTTCTCAGCCCTATTTTACCTCCTAGTGAGCAGTAATCTAGTTTTGGGAAGATGTATTGATGAGAATGGATCTAAACCTTGAAATCTAGGGAAAATTAATGGGTATAACACAACAATAGGTTTCAAAATACCATGTTTGGGTGAGATATGTGTAAATAACAATAGTATAAAAGTGTCCTTGGGCATAATGTAGCAGCAAATAACTATCTCTTGGCATTGAATCAACAGTAGCACTTCAACATTATCATTTCTAGGAAGCTCACATGGGATATTATGTTGATTTTTAAGCATTGTAGGGTGAAGTTTTCAGAGGCATTGGCCCTACTGGCTTTTATTCACTTTCATTAAGGGCTAATCCACCTTTGACTCATGTTTGAAGAGTTTTGTGCACCTTTCCCAACATAATGAAGGTACAATCTAGGCAAAAAAAACTCAACAGTGAAGAAGTATGGAAACATTGATATGTTATAAAGGCTCCTCTATATATCACATGAGGCTTAAAAATGTTTATCCAATCCACATAAGTCATCCTTAGAGGAATCCGGTTCCATTTACAAGGTATTTCAACTATGTCTACATAGGATTGAGGACACCACTGAAAGTCTTCTTTTAGCAAGCGCTCATCCTTGGAGGATACTTTTCACTGAACGAAGGCCTTGTTTCTATATTAGTTGAGTATTGGATCACTCCATTGGATATATAGAGACCGATATCTCTTAGAAGTTTTTTTTTGTTGCTATATGAATATTATTGGAGGGGCATCTTTCTTGAAGGTGACTTAGGGGAGACACAACATAAGTTTAGGTTTCCTTCTAGTTTGGATAGGCCTTCTCTTGGACACTTTTGTGGACAAGGTGAAACATTGCATCTTATGGGATTTTGGAGGTTGGGGTTTGCTTCTAGTTGTCATCATCCATCATTGCTTTATGGAGGACGTGGGTACAAGTGGAAGATATCGTGGTGTAATTTGAAATGCAAAAATAAGCCCTTATTTAGAATTTAGATTTAAAATAAAAGAAATAAAACAGGAATCACCCACAAAGAATATAGTGTGCCCTCTTATGATCCTTCAATTCAATGTCATGCACATGCACACAAGTTTTAATTGGTTGATTCAATGTTCAAACATGATGATGAAAGAAATGCAATTCATAGCCATATGTCCGATGACAAATGGCCAGTTTCCATATATTTTCATTTACATATGGAATTCATAGCTATATGGAATTGGTAAAGTATTACCAAGGGGCCAGTTATCCTGATAAATCAAACTATTTAAGGTAATTGTTTAGATCAGATAGAACAAAGTTTGCCTCAATGTATGGTAATCATCATCATCAAATAAATGTATGTGTGTGCACATGCATAAATACCCAATACACAGCTCAATCAAACAAAAGAAAACATAATTATACCTTGATTTGTGGATCTTCACACTATCTTCTTATGCTTTACCTTTCAAAACATCATTCAACATCATATTTTTTCCTGTTGCAATATTTTCATGT
>LPNX010659378.1:55112-70393 GCA_001517045.1 Pseudotsuga menziesii | reverse complement strand
CTCAACTCCCCAAACCCAATGCATCTACTTGCAAATAACAATTTATTTCACTATTTCACAATCCAAATAACAATGCATCTACAATGCAAATAACAATGCTTCTACTGCAAATTATTTCACTCAATAGTTGAAAGATGCTTTCAATAAATCATTCTTTAAATCATCCATTAAACCATTCAATCATTCAACAGCTGAAAAACCCATTCATTAAACCATTTATTTAGTCAATGGCAGAAAAAAAAAATTAGTAAACCATTCATTTAGTCAATGGCAGAAGAAAAAAAAATTAGTAAACCATTCATTAAAGAATTCATTTAAACATTCATTCATGAAATAGAAGAAAAAACCATGAATTTTTTTTATTATAAATAAGAATTACTCAAAATTTGTTTAGTCACTTCCTTTTTACTTTTCTTCTCTTTAAATATTTAGTTAGAGTCACATCTTCTGGAATCTGTTCCTCGGTCTCCCTACTAGTCTGCTCACAAGGTTGAACTTTCGGCGAGGGGTTATGAATTTCTGCAATAATGTCAAAATATTTCATTAATATATTTATATTTTGATAAATACAAGTAATTAATTTAAAAAAACATTACGAATGTGTGTTTTTACCTGCCATGGGCACATCAGCATGCTCACCATTATCTTGTAAAGGCCCAACCTATTTAGTGTTATCTGCATCTACATGCTCTGCAGTTGAATTGTGTAGAATTAGAATTAATGTTCATCATCTACAATGGTCTATAAAAAACAATAGCACATTAATAAATTCATTACCAGGAATCTAAGCATGATCTTCATTTGGTTGGTCATCTACATCCTCAACATGAATGGGATCATTACTTTCCTAATAGAAAAGGAATAAACAATTTATGTTAATTTATTTATCAGGAATAAATTGCATGAGCATTAATAAATTATCATTAAAATATACAGTTTTTACATACCTGCGCACTAGATGGATCAGCAGAAGATTGTGCAGTATGCCCAAACAAACTTCTCCGGTGTTCAACAACGCCGTCAAAGCCCTGTTCGAAGCCAAGCTTCATGTAATCCGCACTGGGCAATTCTTTGAACCGATCGGCCTTCATATTTGCATGATGTCATTAATTTTACATTTTTTTGCATAACAAAACGAAAATAATTATCTGTATGATATTTGGATGCGGATTCAGGTTTTGCAATACTTACATATCGGGCTGCCAAGTTCGAGTAACCACCAGGCCCAAGCTTGTGTTGGCCAATTTTTTCAATTCTTTTCTTGGTGGCCTTAGATGTGTCTGAGATCCTAATCAAGTTTTTAAATACATTAGTTGATGTACAAATTTGATATAAAAACTATTAATAATAAGGATTACTACTACATTTTGGAATGTATTGCATACCTCCCTGTTCCAGCTGGTGTTATCTTTCTTGGTTTTCTTAGGCCCTTCTCTTTTCCATCTTCCTCTAGGGCTTTCCACTCCATAGATGGAATCATTGGAGGGCACTCATTCCTACGGTTCTTTTCTAGGTGAACCCTATACTGGTCTCAAACAATCTTCTCTAGCCTTCTGTAGGACCTTCGATGTATCGAAGGTATATTTTCTGAACAGACCAACCAAGCGATTAGTTCAATCATCCTTTAAATATTTTGGCTGCTTGTTCCACATTATGTGGATGGTGGGCTAGAATATCTCCAAGGCCAATTCATTCATATGTTTATAAAATATATCATTTCCTGCAAAAAATTAATGCCATCATTAGTCAACATTAAAAAATATTATCGGTATATTAGACACAAATTATAAAAACTAAATTGAACAATCTATAAAGACCTGGAATCCTATCTATCTTTATTGGAACCAGTTCTTCATTCACCAAAAATGTACACACTATTGAACCAGTGCTAGTGACACAAGAAGATCTAGGAAATGAATCCACATCTCTATCTAACCCTGGATCCACCCCTTCTTTTGCATCATCTGTTGTGGGTGGGGAAACATCGACTACACCCTTTGCTACCCTCGGGGGTGTCACAGAGTGTGTTGTCGATTGTTTAGTGGATAATATGGGAGCAGTATTTGGTGTACGTGGAGTGGTTTGGTCACTGGGACCAACATTGCCTTGACCACCACTGATAATATCCATAGCGCACTGTAAATTCAAACCATTGTATTATAAGTTCAATAGCATATAAAATCAAATATTATAAATTTTTTATAAATGAATTTACATTATTATTCGAGAAATTACTTCCAATTGTTTACATTGATGTAACAACAATTGAATCTTGTTTTCGATCCCTTCTGTTTGTGGAACTACCAATGTCAAAAGAATCAGTTCCTCATTTTGTTTTTCCCCGGTCTTTTGTAGCACCCTCAACAGGTCTGTAGACTCTCTAATTTAACTATATCTTATCAACCAAGAGACTTCATTTTGTAAAGAGTTTTGAGATGCTGTTAAATAAACTGAATCCCCTATCTGCAACTGAAATATATAAAAAAATTCTTAGTCTTTAAATCAATAGTGTGCGCAAACAATTATATTAACAAAAATTGTCTATCATGATAGAGTCATAGTATTACACCTAGGATTACCTGACGCTTGGACGAGGGTGTGGTCTGATCAACAAATGGGGACTTACCTCGATCAGCCACCTACAAAAAAAGTAGAGAACATTATCACAATGAATGAAATATGTAAAAGCTAACAAATACATAACAAAAATAAACACTATGCTACATGTTGTATATGTGTACATTTTTGAAGTATTTAGAATGTGGAATTACATTTAGGTTTAATAGTTGCCTCGAGGCTCCAGTCATCTGATCAACAGTTGGGGACTTTCCTCGGTCAATCTGAAAAAATGTAGACAACATTATCATCACGAACGCAAACATAAAAACGAAATAATACATAACAAAATAAACATTATACTACACGATATACATGTTTACAATTTTAAAGTATTTGAAATGGAGAATTACGTTCATATTTTCCTGTTTCCCCAATGTTGTAGTCGGCTGATCAATAGGCGGCTGGTTTCCCTAATCAACACTCTGCATGGAAAATAGATAAGATTATAAAAATGAACCGAATATACTAATGAAAATACATAACAACATATATATATGTCCATCCTAAATTTATTACAATGGCAATATCGATGTATACCTGTTGCCTTGACTCGGGTCGACAAACATCTACGGAGAGGGAGGTGCCCCTGAGAGAACCCTGCATAAAAAACATACTAAAAATAACCTAACAAAGCCAGAAAAGTAGAAAATTACAATTATATGCTAACGAAAAAATCCTATAGATGTTAAAATAATTAATAAAATGTTGGTTAAATTGTTGGATGTACCACAACCATACTAATCGTGTTTGTATCTACACGATTCAAATTGTAATTAATAAGTAGTTCTTCGTCAGCATCTATTGACTTAATTTCACATACAAAGACACGGTTTCCTTCACGCGACGCGAATATGCAGTTGGGTTGCTTAAGTGTAGACCCTGGTTGTGTACTGTTTATAAACCCCGCAATATTACCAGTTGTTTTTGGCCTTCCGTCCATGTACAACGTTTCTCCTTTATTTTGAGCTTTGTCTTTTAGTTGTATATAATTCATTGAAAAACCATATCTATTCATACTTCTTGTATATTGGACCAGGCACATCCAATCACTGTAGTTGTAAGAGGGTCCAACATACTCCATCAATTTGTACATCTACCATATCCAACCTTTATGCCATCCATGCAAAGCAACCCCAATCCATGCAATGATGACGGTGCAATTCTATATATCTTCTCATTCATACAAAAATAAGTGTTTACTTGAGGAAGATCCATAGGCACCCATTGTTTCACTAGGTGTTTGTACCTTATGGGCACGTTGATGTCTCCCACTGTCTCATCATCATAGGAACATGACCCCCCTCCTTTGATAAAAAATTTCATGCGTTTATTGAATTTTCTTCTGATCTTCTAACATCTAGTTGATCTAGCCCTTGTAGACCTACTGGATGTCTCACTTTCCTCTAGCCTTCCCAAACTCCTCTCACTGGAGGAAGACAGGTCTGACAAATACCTGTTTGGTTCTACCTGCACCATGGCAGGAAAAAATTTGGCAAAAACATATAAAAAAGCCAACAAAAAAACTTGGAAAGACTTATAAGCAAAATACTTGTTAAAGAAAAAGCTTTTCAAGAATGATTTTGGGTAATAGGTGTGGGAATTTGGTAGCCCTAAAAATTCTAATGTATGCCCCTCTTTTAGTTACATACAAGTCTTCATTCTCACTTATTGCTTGCATTGCCTTTTCCTAACATGTATTGGGTAGGCTCACAAAATATCATGTTATACATGGGCACTATGATATTCTCACAAATATTTATATAATGTATTATAAATGTGTGTTCCTAAAGGATTTGGCAATATACATGGATGGGCACTATGCTTGGTCACCAATGCTTTCACGTCTCTGGAAATATGTTAGAAACATACATCACATATAGAAAGTATGATGACATGTAGAATGTTAATGGAGTGATTATGGTGGTTGTGTATTTGGATATGCAGGTGTTCTTATTACTGGCCTAACCCCCTTTCAACAATAATATTTGCAGATTTAATGAGTCTATGTCTAATGCTCTTGGTCCTCATTACATTCAAGGAGCCAATGCATAGGTCTCTGTAATCCATAACAACAAACACTACACAAAATTAATTCAGAGGTGTTCCAAATGCCCTTCGTCCATTCACAAGCTTCATATGTATGCTTGTTCCCATTGGACTTTGGCCTTTCAACGTTGTCAAGCTTGAGACGATATGTTATGCATATGCAACAAATATAAAATTGCAATTTATGCTAATATATGTCTGTATAGGGCCTGGAGGTTCTCCTTTAATGGACTATCTCCTTGAAATAACATATCTTCGCATTCATCTACATTTACTTCAGATAGAAGTGATACAGAGTTGTTATGTTGGTCACTTCCCTCAAAAATCATCTTTTACATGAGTTCCTTTTTCAAGGAATCTTGATTAATCTCTTCTTCCAAACTTCTAGGTCACTTCTCCACTCTACATTGGCCCGATTATTCATTTTCTTGGCCACTCCTCTCTCCTTACTCTACACTCATTGTTGTTGTAACCCTTACTTTTGATGGTTGTAAGTGGTTTTTAGTTTTCCAATGAATGTTGTTGTGATGTTGTAGATGATTATCCATTTTATCTAATATGTTTTATGATCTTTTCCATCATTGCTAGGGTGAACATAGCTGTTGTTTATGGCTTCTTAAACTTGAAAGCTCAAGGGCCTAAAAGTGCCCAGATCTCATGTAGGACACTTTAAGGGTCATAATAACAACTATTGTTAGAGGATGTTATTCTCCAAATGATACACCAAAACCATACTTATCGGTTAATATTTGTGTAGGGATTCTTTTATCTCTCCCATAATTTATCATACTAATGGGATTGTGACTATCAAGTCAATGCCTTATTTGCATAGTGGCAATCCTACAACAGTGCACTGGAAATTCTAAAAAATTCTAATGTATGCCCCTATTTTAGTTACATACAAGTCTCCATTCTCACTTATTTCTTGCATTTCCTTTTCCTAACATGTATTGGGTAGGGTCACAAAATATCATGTTATACATGGGTACTATGTTAGGACCCTTTAAGTGTCATATTAACCCCAACTATGAGGAGCTTATAAGCCTTCTCTAAATGATATGGTTGAAAGGAAGATATGCTTTTGTCTTCATCATTCCTCAGGATGCATGATGTGGCATTGATACGGGGTATAAGCCAACTTATATCTTCCGCGTAGGTGAAAATATCAACTCTTATTGCTGCTTTATGAAGTATTGATCACTTGATATTCTGACATATCAATATTTATTCCACACTAGTTGATTGATATTATTCATTTTTGAAAAATAGATATATCTCCCCTCACTTATATTCTTGTTCAGCTCTAGTGGTGCTTTGAGTATCATCATATTGAATTTGGAGGGGGCATCTTTTGTTTGCTAGTCACTGAATGATACCTCCGGCACAAATTTGGAATTTTGTTTGGTTTTCCATAGAGACACAATGAACTCCTGTAAGCCATTAATAATAACATCATTTTCCATGAAATACAACTTTACAACATACACACATGAAAGAAAATTCCAAAGCATAATCACTGTTAGAGCTCTCTCCATATTTGAGATATTGCTAGTGATAATTTCCAAGTATTTCATGTCCAAAAATAGGTCCTGTTAGTTGCAAGCCTCCTCAGGAAAATTATACTTTCTAAGTTTATCCCATAATGCATATCGACGTTTAGGGTCCGAGTTTTTTCAATTACAAACAATGTTCATATCAAGAGGGAAAACTTCAATACAACAATATACATGACTATCACATGGTTTAGAGGGTGTAAGAAAAAATGACTAATCAAGTTGAGGATCTTTTGTGCTTCTTTTGGAGTTGCAACTGATGATCCTCATTCTCAAAATCAAAATCCCATGGTTTTAGTGAAGTTGTTATTAGTGTTGGAGTGTAAGGCAGGGTTAGAACAAAGACCATTGGATGATATGATTTTTGTAACACTTGGCCCTTGTATTATCGGGTACTTTGAGTTACTATTCCTCTTGTAATTGTTAGTATGTGATTTATCTTATGTTCGAGTGGAGCAAGACACTAGACAATGAAGCCAAAATGATTTTAACTCTTTTCAAACCATTTGGGGATATTAACCCTAAGCCCTAAGTAGAAAACAAATGGTTTTGTTTGCATATTATAGTTCCCTAGCTTCCAATCAAGCCATAGAGGGTACAGATCAATAGGGATTTTACAATTATGACTTGATTTATGGTATGAACTGATTTAAAAAATGATACAAGAAATAAACAACCATAACCATAACCATTACCATGAATAAAATATAGGGACTTACTTGGTAAGTAGGTGGACAAGTAGCGAGGCTCGAGTGCTATCCTACTTGGTGATTTCTCCTTGTTCGCTTCCTCCAAGTGTCTCATGCATGAGGGTGAGTTCTTAAAATGTGTGAATTAATTGAATGGGGTATTGGGGACAAGTTATAGGAAAAATGGACCATCCCCTCTTTTAACCTTTAGTAATCGCAAGGTTTGAACAATGAGCTAAATGGTGATAAATGGGTGAGTTTCAAGGAAATTTTTAGTTTTAAAAGAGTCACGTTGTAGTGTTGCAACAATTATGGATGATTTATAGTGCAACTTTGTGGTGAAATTACTTGAATTTCGCCAGCAAGCCTCAAAACCCTATCCTTTTTACGATTGTGACAAAATAATACAAATTCTATTACAATGTTATGGTGGATGTTCTCAAGTTTCACCACCATTGGTATGAATCCCAACCCTTATGATGTTGTGGTGAGTTTGACATAAATGATCGTCAATGTGGTGAGTTCCAGAGAGTTGGCCAAAACCATAGAGGAGTTAGGCCTGAAGGTTGTCATCCCGGTAGATTTTCATGAGTCAGGATGCTCTTGTGACATTTTGTCGAGAGAATCCCATTGTTGTAGTAGAACACGCTGAGCTAGAGAGTTGTTGTGGAAAACTCATGAAAGTTTGTTGATACAATGACCAACTAGAAACAAACTGTTGACATTGACGTGAACTTAAGATAACTTGCTGAAATGTAAAAACTCAAGGAAAATATCTGAAATAATAAAAAATTAGGAAAAAGTTGAAGTGTTCTTTCCCTAGTGAGTTCAAATATTAAGATAATATTGGCCAAGATTGGGGAAAAACTAGATTTACTCAGTGTAATAAAATTCAAGGAGGCTCCCCCATCATTCCCCATAAGAAGATAATGGGAAAGGTAGTTACATGTGGAATAGGTAGATATACATGTTTAATTGTCTTGCAATACTTGTATATATGAAATTATGTGAAATTTCTTATCACAAACATCTTGCACACATGCAACATTTTCTCAATTTACACGGTAAAGTGTTATCAACATACAACATGCATCCAACCGAATACATATTCACAAGACCCAAAGAACATCTCGAGTCCAAAAGTTCCTCAAAACAATCAAAATGAAAAACAATGTAGACAATGGAATGTTTATGTGCACGAAAACATGCATCTCCAGTACAACGCCCATGCGACAGTGTGGATATTGCTTCAATACTCGTGTAATTGATAGAAACAATTGGATCTCACCCACCGATGACACACTAAAGACTCATGAAAGCTCCATTTACTAAAAGAATTCAAATTTTGTCTCTTGACACACTTGATTTCCTTAAATGGAATCTCTTCTGTACTTTGCATCCATATCATGGATCATTGAGTTCACATTGGGATATTGTTATTTCTTAGCCACCTCTTGGCCTATAAAATAAAGCCATGAGCATACTAATTGTAAGAGAATTCTTAGAGCAAGGTTATGTTGTTGGATTTGTTCTTGAGCTTCCTCATAGCTCACCATCCCCCTCTTGTCAATCATTCCTCATGCTCTCTTGCCTCCTTCCCTCAAGGGGCAAGAGTTCTCATTTTTTCCTCCACCCTCAAGGAGCAATATATCCATCATTTAAGCTTACTCTAGGCTTGTTGAAGTTGGTGTAGCTTGTGAGTGCTTAGATTTCCTAACCCACATATACTATTGTTTCCTTGCTTGCAAGTTCAAGGATAATAGAGAATATTTCTCACCCTTGTGCCATTTTAACCTCAATAGTATTTATGGTGACTCCACTTTGTTTTAGTTCATTTCTCTTTCATCAGGTTATTATTTGTGAAGTGGTTAATTTCTGGTATTTCATGCTTCACAGGTGAATAGGAACATCCCTTTCATCCTAGAAATTTGCCCCCCCATGAAGAGGTCATTTTTTCCATTTTACCAGATGTGCATATCCCTATGTCTCTGCCTCATTACAATGCGGATATATCTTTGATAGTTGTGCTACCCACACACTTTAATAGAATTTCTCCTGCACGTATTTCTCTCTCGATACAATGTGACCTTCTCACATTATACCCACATGTCAATGTGATAATGAGTTTCTTCCGCACAATAGTGCGTCTGTTAATTGTTTTCCCACACCATTGTTCTTTATTTTCTTTTTATCAGTTCAGTCAACAATTTGCATCCCAATTGCTGCTCATTAATGAACTAGAACTAAGTAATCTTGCAATAGTTACTTTTTTCTCTAGTAATTATCCCAACTATACTAATATTAGGAAGTAAATGGGTCATCCATCGAAATCTACTTAGGTAGCAACCTTGAGGCTTCCAAAGGGCCTCATTGTTGTCACTAGTATTCAAGAAATCTTAAGTTTCTTTGCTTTACTTAAAAATATTTCATTCAAGTAGTGTAGAATCCACATTTTTCACACAAGTAAGGACCTAAAGGCTCTCCTCTCCCAAAGTATTCTCTTCATAATTTTAGTGAATAAGAAATGGGAGTGAAGAGTGAAATACCTCCATTGCACACCTAGCATTTGTTTTTGCTAGCATCATTAGTTTCTTTAGAGCTCATGTTACAATTTCCATTATTTTGTTTTTTTGAGCACTTTAGTTAATTACAACAATAAAATTTGCTTGCATCACATGTGATTTCCCACTTGCACATATCAGGGGACCTAAAGACTCTTTCAATCCAAGTATGCTCTTCACAATTTCAATGAATGAGAAATGAAATAAATTATGAAATACATCCTTCACACACCTTAAGTGAAGCAAAACCCACAAAAGAAACTATTGTAAATGCAAACCATCTAAAATCATCTAGAGGAGGTCACAAAACAATATTTTAGTTTGGTAGGATTGATTGGGCTAGGCATCCAAAAAACGTCCACCAATCTAGTTTCATTAGGAATTATTTTTGAAACATAGCATTGTTGTCTCTTAGGGTGCTATCAAATCCTTCTATAATAAAGTGTTTAAATAAATATCAAATAAGAAGTGTACCATATCCAAGGAGGTAAAAGACGAGGTATAGATGCACTGCTCTCCTTTACGATTCACTTAGATCGTTGTAGGGAGATGACACTATATTGTCCATGCCCAATAGTTGATCCACACTTGATGTAAGGTAATATTAGTGGCTAAAACTTAGGGCATCACCAATGAGAGTTTGTGAGGGAAAACTACCCCTAAAGTTGGCTATTTCCATTGGGAAGTGTTTACAAGTCTCTTTGATTGGAACATTGTCCCCATCGCTAGTAGAACTGGTTCTTTTTTACCTCCACTAGTCGGTTGTTGTGTGGATTCCTCTATCACCAACAATTTTTCTTTAGGGACGCCCAGTTACGTTTGAGAAGAAGGACTTTAGGTATTTTAAGGGAATTTACACTTGTTTTTCTTTTCTAAATACAAGTGCATTTAACTCGTAATTTAAAAAGAACCTACATGTGGACACCTTTTCACTAAGCCATCTTTTCACATATCACTCACTTATTTCACCATTTTGAATCTATTATGGTTGGCATATTTTTTCATTTTTCCATTTGTGTATATTCAATGCACATCACTCTTACTTGGATACTATATTTCCACCATAGAGGAACAACCACACCCTAAGGTAGCCCCATAGATTGCAAGTCCTTTCCACTCTCTTGAGGGGTGTTTTTCCATTTACTCCCCGTGGTACAGGAGGGAGATCACCTGGTTGAGTCCGCTCACAAGCCACATTGATTGGATCCTCTAGGTGAGGGAATACCATTACATAAGTGAATTTGACCACAAATTCCGACGGCCTAAATGTCTGATTTTCAACAATTTGCTTTCTTTTAAAACATCAGTGGAATTTAAAATCAATTCCGACAGTGAAATACCCTCATTGAATTTCCAACAACGGGGTGTCAAAAATCCGACATCAAATGACACTCCAGATTAGTCAAACAATCGACGACATCTCCTTCATATTTTTCAAATATGCGACAGCTCACTCCACTATGGAATCCAACGAATATCCCTAATACCTGTCGGATCACCAATGGACTAAAGGCATCGGTAGTGTAGCATAATCGTTGGATTTGATGGATATCCGACGACCTCTTTTACCAGTTAAAGCTCGTAAATATGATGACTCTTCCTTCCTTCTAGTCAGATAACCAAAGACTAATGCGTCAGTAGTGTATCATAGTCGTCAAATTAGATGGATATTCGACGACCTCTTTCACCAGTTAAAGCTCATAAATATGAAAAATCTTCCTTCCTGCCAGTCAGATAACCGACAACTAATGCGTCGATAGTGTAGCATAGTCATTAGATTGGATGGATATACAATGACAAATTCCACTCCACACATGTAGGAAAATTGATGACCCCATTTAAATTTATTAATTTTTTTTGGCAAACATATGGCATAGCAATGAGGTGCAGAACAAATGCAATGAAAAACAAAGAAACAAAAAATATATAATATGTAAATGAGAAGTTTGACATAAAACAAATCAACCAGGGAAAGACAAGATTGAGGTTTGAAATTATATGATCATAAAAATCAAGCTTTCAAGCAATAACTAGTGTCTTGTCTCTTCATGGTCAACACTTGCACAGTAGTAATATACCATCATAATATGGAACCAACCAAAGTTATAGAAAAGTATGAATTTTGAAATTTTTGGAGTACTTTCTGATTGTCAGGAGACAAGATCACAGATGTTTAATTGACATAGTTGTTCATGGATGATAGTATATTATCATTCCGATTTCATTTGTCATATATTGCTTAATCATTAGTGCCATGATTTATGTCAATGCCTACATGATACATGCTTAAATTGTAAAAGATAAATCAATGTTATTGTATCATTCCTTTTATTTTTCATGGTAACGTCTTTAATCCAAATCCTTAGAGTTACCTTGGATCATTGACTAGAGTGTGTCTTAATCCTATTTCTTACCTTAGTTAGGCACCTCTATCCAAAAGTAGCTAGATTAGTACCTTTGGTTAATCAAACCTTGTTAGTTGACCTTGGAGAAAGTCTGATTAGGGTCTCTCCCTTGGTTAGTCTAGGTATGCACATCTGTAGGATTAGGAAACTTAAAAGAGGAGTTTCTTTTGGTAGTGATACATTGGGGGGGAATTCCATAGTTGTGTTGGGTTAGTGGCTGATTTCTTTTAGATTAGTTTCCCAATATGTTGTGCTTAAACAAGAACTGTCCACAATTTCATCAAAAACAGTTACACCTGTGGAAATTAAGCCCAGTGATAGATTAATTTTACTCACAGCAATTATCAATTGTACATGGAAAATCACTCACAAAAGAGACTGAAAATGGAGCTGAACACTAAACTGTATTAACTCAGTGTACAATAGCCAAACTTGTAACTTAATAGGTTGCTGCATTAAATAATTACATAAGGGATTCGAATGCATGAGGAGGCAATTCGAATCTAGTCAAAAGTAGGCTTACTAAAATTAAGCAAATCCCCCATAGGGGCATAAAGAAGTTTCCAAATCAGTCTAGGAGCTCACGAATTGGAAAAAGAACTTAGGCAAGATAAAGAGTGATGGAATGACAACTCATGCATGCTTTTCCAAGGAGAAAAGAGTGGAGGATGTAGAGGACAAAAAACTAGTTCACCTCACCTAGTCAAACTTTCCCAATTGCCTTAAAGCACTGAAAAAGCAGGCAATAATGCAGAAAAAGTAGAAGGGCGCCTAGGAGACCAGGAATAAAGTAGAATTGATTCCTTGAGGTTTCCCAAGCACTACATGAGTCAAAATAGGAAAGTTTGACCACTATGGATAGGTAAATGACAACTTGCACAAGATGGAATCATGAGACTAGGCAAATAAGACAAAAATAATTAAATTAATGTCTAAGGTAGCTAACTATGGGTTGATTATTCTAACACCCCCCCTTAAGCCTGAATTATGAGTAATATATCATAAAATTATAGGGCCTAGAAACAAGGAATAGTCACCCTTTACATACTGCATGTCCATTTAAACAAGGAAAGAGGCAAAAACCACATGGGAAAATCCTCCCTTAAACATGGACTGTAAAACAAAATTTGAAAATATTGTCTTCACTCATGCTTCTCAGCATGATCATCAATCCCCAACAGTGATTTGAGATTGCTGAAGGTCTTCTCACAAAATTCTTTGGTGAAGATATCAGCTACTTGTTATGAAGATGAACAGAAGAGTAGGTGAATGGTGCCATCATGCACAAGCTCTTTGATGTAGTGCATATGGATCTCAATGTGTTTGGTTGTCTGCTTCTGAACTGGATCTTTGCAGATTCGAATGGTACTCTGGTTATCATAGTAGATGGTAGTTGAGTACTCTAATTCGAATCCACACTCTCCAAGTAAACCCTGCAACCATAAACATTGAGTTGCTGCATTAACAACTCCTCTATACTTTGCTTCTGTAGATGAGAGTGCAATGGCACTCTGTTTCTTGCTTGACCAGCTGATTGGCCCTTCTACAAGCATGAACACATACCCTAAAGTGGACTTTCTGTCTGTGCTATGACCTACCCAATCACTGTCAGTAAATCCAATCAAATCAAGATCAGATTTTGCCTTATAGAAGATCCCATGTGTCCTTGTTCCCTGAACAAAGTTAAGGATCCTTTTGGCTGCTTTCCAATGGATCTCATGAGGCTGATCCATGTATCTAGAAGCCACACTCACTGCATAAGAAATATCAGGTCTAGTATGTGTAAGATACAACAAACATCCAATCAATTGCCTATACAGTGTATTGTTTACCATAGGTGAAGAATCAGCTTCTTCCAGCTTCACTCCTGAAAGGAAAGGAGTCTTGCTTGGTTTGCAGTCCTTCATTCTGAATTTGTTCAGCAAATCCAAGGCATACTTGGACTGGTGCACCTTGATTCTAGCTTTGGTTTGAGCAATCTCAAGCCCCAAGAATTGGCTTAAGAGCCCCAAATCTATCATGGAGAAGGCTTGGTTCATTGCACCCTTCAAGGAAGCAATCTCATCCTTTGAGCTTCCTGTAATGAGAAGTTCATCAAAATATAACACAATTATCATTAATGAACCATTAATTAACTTCAAATAGACATTTGGATCTGATTTGCACCGAACAAAATTCAGTAATAGCAAGAAGCTATCAATCTTGGCATACCAAGCCCTGGGGGCTTGCTTTAGCCCATACAATGACTTTCTCAACCTGCACACAAGAGAAGGGTTAGTAGCAAATCCTTGAGGCTGCTGCATATATATATCTTCAGTGATATCTCCATTCAGGAAGGCACATTTTACATCCATGTGATGTACCTCCCATTGCTTTGAGGCTGCAATGGCTAAGGCTAGCCTGATGGAGTCCATCTTTGCCACTGGTGCAAAGGTCACATTGTAATCTATGCCATGAACCTGTGAGTAGCCCTTGGCTGCCAATCTGGCCTTGTACTTCAGAGGTGAACCATCAGCAGCAAATTTGGTCTTGTAGACCCACTTACATTGAACTAACTTCCTCCCTGGGGGAAGATCCACTAGCTCCCATGTGTTGCTCTTATAGAGTGAGCTGAACTCTTCCTTCATGGATGCTTGCCATATTGGATCTCCTGCTAATTATTCATATGTTTGAGGATCTGATTCCACCATCAAATATCATTTATCAGCAAACATAGGATCCTTCATGCACAAACCACTCTCAAATTGAGATCTAGTCCTCCTTGTGTCATTGGGATCCCCAGCTAGCTCTCCTGCTGCATGTAGTGTCTTGGCTGCCCATTTTGGCATTGGAGGGATTTTAGGGACTGCAATAAACTCATCACTATCAAACATATCAGAATCAGCATGTTCAACAAACTCTTCACTTACTTTCAGAGCTTCAGGTGGTGAAGAGGCTTCTCCAACTTCCACTGCTGCAAGGGGTTCTTCTTGAAACTGAACACACCTTTCAATAAAGGCTTTGTTTGTGCTCAAATTTATCAGATTTTACCTTTTTGAATCTTCAGAGTACCCAACAAATAGAAACTCTTGGCTTTGGGGCTGCAAATCCTTTCTCTTTTTTGTTGGAATTCTAGCCCAAGCCCTTGAGCCAAAAATCCTGAAATGGGTCACATCTGGCTTGTGCCCACTCCATGCTTCGAAAGAATTCATACCTTCAAGTTGTTTACGAGGCACCCTATTCTCGATATAGGCTGCATAGCTTATAGCTTCGGCCCAGTACTTTGGTGGCAAAGTTTTGGCCTCCATCATGCATGTTGCCATCTCCTTCAGTGATCTGTTCTTCCTCTCAGCAACACCATTCTATTGTGGTGTGTAAGGGATAGAATGTTGCATCTGAATACCTGCATCTGCATAATAATTAATATAA
>LPNX010659378.1:19751-54702 GCA_001517045.1 Pseudotsuga menziesii | reverse complement strand
AGAACATGTATACCTTTTGAGCATGATTTGCAACTCCTTTTGCAATGACTTTACCACTTGAGATCTCTATGATATCAACTTCATCAGGGGAGAATATGAATTTCTTTGGAGACCCAGTGTGAGTCATCTGGTACACTAACAAGAGGTTGGAGGCAAGACCAGGAACATACAACACATTGCTGAATTGACCATGATCAAGATCAATCCTCCCTTTGCCCAAACTTTCAGTGAGAGAGTCATCTCCCAGTACTATAGGTGGTCCTTTCGACATGTAAAGTGAGGAGAATGCTTCCTTGGTCGAAACCATGTGTCTTGAAGCTCCAGAATCGATGATGAAACTAGGTGAGCTTGATGTGCCAGCAAGCAATGCATGAACTCTCTCTCTGTCTTCTGAACTTGATCCTCCTTCTCTCTTCTTTGAGCTGTCTGGAAGGGAGATGCCATTCTTCTCCAGGAGTTGGGTCAGCATGTCTATTTGCTTCTTCATACAAGAGCTTTCAGTGTGATTTCCCTTATTGCAGTATGCGCACTTGCTCATTTCTCCTTTATTCTTCTTCTTCTGGTAGTTCTTCTTGGAACCTTGTGGCTCCTCCGGAGACTTGTTCTTGTCTCTCTTTTGCTCAGGTGGATTTTTAGCTTTCCTTTTGCTTTTTGAATCCACCTTCGAATCTCCAGCAACCAGAGCTTGGTCTTTGGATGGTTTGATGGTGTCCATCATCACCAGCTTGTCTTGTTCTTGTGTGAGAGATTCCATGAAATCTGCAAGGCTAGGCATCTTCCAGGTTCGAGCTTTCAACTTTGTGGCATAGAAGGTAAAAAAAAACACTGAATAGTCAGGGCCAAGCTTCGAGAGAATGGCCAAGACTAGCTGATCATCCTTCTTTTCGATCCCACATTGTTTTAGTTGCAAAACAAGTGCTTTGAACTTGGATAAATAGAGTTGCAGTGATTCAAAGCTATTGGGACTCAGGGAAATCAGCTCATTTTCGATTTGATGTCCCCTCATCTCATCTGTCTTTCCAAAAATATCAGTAAGCTTCTCCCATACTTCATTCGGTGATGTCAATCCATTAAGATGGAAGAGGAGGTCTCTGGAATACTCAGACACAGGAGACCATAGGCCTCATCCCTCATGTTGTGCCATTTTATCTTCTTTGCAACTGCATTGGGCTCTGCTTCTATTGCCATAGTCACCTTGTAGAGGCCTTTCGCTCTCGACAGTATCTCCATCTCTTCTTTCCATTCAAATAAGTTGAAAGGAGTCAAGATGATCTTCTGAGATTGATCCATAGCTTAGAAATTTGTCCCGGCTGTCAGTAGAAGGCTCCCAGTCACTGATGTCGAACCTGCAAAACAATCTTGAAGGAGAGAAATCGATCTACAATGGCTTTGATACCATGTGGAAATTAAGCCCAGTGATAGATTAATTTTACTCACAGCAATTATCAATTGTACATGGAAAATCACTCACAAAAGAGACTGAAAATGGAGTTGAACACTAAACTGTATTAAATCAGTGTACAATAGCCAACCCTGTAACTTAATAGGTTTCTGCATTAAATAATTGCATAAGGTATTTGAATGCATGAGGAGGCAATTCGAATCTAGTCAAAAGCAGGCTTACTAAAATTAAGCAAATCCCCCATAGGTGCATAAAGTAGTTTCCAAATCAGTCATGGAGCTCACGAATTGGAAAAATCACTTAGGCAAGCTAAAGAGTGATGTAATGACAACTCATACATTCTTTTCCAAGGAGAAAATATTGGAGGATGTAGAGGACAAAAAACTAGTTCACCTCACCTAGTCAAACTTTCCCAATTGCCTTAAAGCACTGAAAAAGCAGGCAATAAAGCAGAAAAAGTAGAAGGGCACCTAGGAGACCAGGAATAAAGTAGAATTGATTCCTTGAGGTTTCCCAAGCACTACATGAGTCAAAATAGGCAAGTTTTACCACTATGGATAGGTAAATGACAACTTGCACAAGGTGGAATCATGAGACTAGGAAAATAAGACAAAAATAATTAAATTAATGTCTAAGGTAGCTAACTATGGGTTGATTATTCTAACAAAACCATCTGGGATAGTAGCAGAGCACCTCATGTAGGAGCTACATTTTCCTATACTTGGAAGATAAAGGAGCGCACACCAATCTAAGAGTTACAAACTTTAGCTTTACCAAATATCAATGAGGGTGCATTAGTGCATGAGAAATTTTCCCTAGGAGGTAAACATTCCCTAGTAGTTATATTGGTCATTAATACAGGAGTTATTTCATGAGGAGATCCTCTAATTGGAGTTACATTTCTCTTTACAGGGAACCACTAACTTGGAAGTTACACTACCTATTCATGGGGATTCATTTTACTATTCTTGGCATATTTATATGGAAGGTGCATTAGTGGATAAAGAGGATCTTAAATTGTGTTGTTCTTAGCCTACCGGAATGACCCCTAGTGAGAGAAGATAATATTTGTTATTCCTCTCTTCTATTTTTAAGAGGAATTAAACCTAACCTCTCATGCTTAGTTAATTAGAGCTAGAGAAGAATGAGAATAAAGGGATCAGTTGGTCTTATCTGTATTTAGTAAGTCTTCTCACTCCTATTCTCTCTTCTCTCTTGTCACTATCAACACATTGCATGCAACATAGGAGGTTGATCTTGATGAACTTGAAAAGTTGATATGGGGACTTATCAACTTGTGAATTGTACTTTTAGGCTTCATAATGCAAGTACCTCTTTTGACTATTGGAATTACTTCTCTATATAGAATTTTTTATTAATTAAATATCTTTCTTTTTTGTTAATGTTTCATTGTGGCATTTCCCTTAATCAGTTAGATCGAGGTTTAACAAATCTGTCTTTCATATTTTTTTCTTCCTTCTCTTCCATTCACCCAATTGACTAAGGCAATGATCACTTTTTACTAAAGTCAAATTCTAAGTTTTTGTAGGGATACCCCCCCTAGGCTAGCATGCTCTAGCTTGAAGTGAGGGAAAGTGAGATAACGTAACATTGGTCTAGTTTTCTATTGTTACACCCAATATTTCTTTGATGCTTTTTTGGAAGATCATCGTAGACAATTTCAAATGCTAACGAACTCCATAAAAAAGGTTATTGATTCAGTTTGGATTGAATTAAAATATGAAGGGGTGTTGAACATTTTGTTTCTAGATGATTATAGTTGTTGCATGCATCCTTGAGATATTAAGGAGAACCACCTATAATGATTCTCAGGGCATTGAGCTAAGTATATACTTTTTTGGGTGAATGTAAATAGTCTGTCGAATTTCATCAAATCCATGCCCAAGTGATTGCATTTTCTTCTGTTTGTTTTTCCATTTAATTGCATTTCATTTTGGAGTAGGTTATGGGAATATAGATGGTA
Source organism: Pseudotsuga menziesii (assembly GCA_001517045.1). Taxonomy (NCBI): domain Eukaryota; kingdom Viridiplantae; phylum Streptophyta; class Pinopsida; order Pinales; family Pinaceae; genus Pseudotsuga; species Pseudotsuga menziesii. The sequence continues at coordinate 51,316 of LPNX010659378.1, read as the reverse complement.
TCTAAGATGAGGGTGGGCGTAGAATATCACCATTGATGATGAAGAGGACCTATACTTAGAGGTGGCCTAGCATGAGAATAAAGTTACAGGGAAGAATTCAACTTCAAGTTCTCCTATGTAGAGGGATGGTCAGCAAGTCCCAAACATATAAAGAGCTGGAAGGATGTGTTCAAGGTTGCAAGTGAGATCTGTTATGAGGTGAGAACCAAGCTTACTAGTATCATAAAGGACCTTCATGATATTTACATTTTTATGATTGATCTTCTTAGAGCTATTGTTAAGTTGAGGGGCTGATATTTTGAAGATTGCGAAGAAAAACATGCATACTCTACCAAAATGGTAAAATAAAAAAATGATCATATGTATCAATGTACATTTGTAATGCTAGTGGTTAAGGGAAGTGGAATAGAGAAAAGAGATACAAGGAAAAAGTTAGAACTTCATGATACTGGTAGAATGGATTACCTATCCAGGGGATGGGCCCATTACTTTTAGCCAGAGAACAAGAAGAAAATGCAGGTGTGGAGAAAATTTGAGAGAGTAGCAATAGCACTTGTTGTCTAATTGGAAACAATTTTTGGATTATAATTAGCATAGTAGGGTCAAGTAATGGCACATAAAAAAGGGGTAATGATAATAGTCATCCAAGTATATCTGGTTTTGTAGTGAATATTAGTAATTTGGTGGATTAAAGTTGTAGGATCACACACTATGTAATATCAATTTATATCTAGTAAATATATCATTCTTCTATTATAAAAAAAGATATGTCATTTTCATGGAGACAGTTTTGCCAATTTAATAACCATACTAAGTTTTTTGGGTTTTTTAGATTGGAAATAGTAGGCCATGCAGGAAAGTGAACTTCACAAAACTAACTTTCAAGACCTATGAAGTATGAATACAGTCAGCCTCATGTTGCAACTATTTCCTCGGCTCTCAAGATTAACTTGAGCAATAAGATTGCTATAAATGAGAAATCTTATGTTACACTAATAACCAAACCTATAAAGGTTGGAACTTAAAACAAAGCACAATAGTTGGAAATCTTAAGATAATGCAATTTATTTCTATGCCTTCTCAACACAGAATACATAAGCAACACATTATCGCGTTACATGTTATAGTAACCGATATGGAAGAAGAGAAGTACAATTCCAGAAGAAAAAAATGGCAAGAATGCTTACCACTAGCTTGTATACTACTAAGTTTCCCATATATACAGATCTGGATTGAATCAAAAGGAAAATCATGCATTTGAAATGACCCATACCCCTGCAACAGTAGAAGAGGTTAAGTCAAAATTTTAAAATATTTAATAAACCCTTCTTTTTCAGTCTTATTTGAAGTAGGAATATACATTAAACTAGAGATACAACCTACTTTATGTTTTTCATCATCACTTTAAAATTATTAACAACGAAACAAATTATACAAGTGATTCTTCTACGACAATATATATGCCAACATGTGAAAATGGGAAACTAAAATCTAAAGTTTAGAGTAAATGAAATCCAAATGAAACCTTTAAAGAAGGAGCAACAACATATAGCAAATATAAATAGAAAAAATGTGAAATAAATATGCAATACCACATATAGACCTCTAACACATTCCTTTTTAAAAATACATCGCACAACATCAGGTGCATTGGCAAACTGCCCTGTTTGCATCCTTTGCTTGACAACCTACATTATTTAGCCAAGTTTAATTGAAAGGACAACACCAAATAAACTTCCTTCAATGTGGATAATGAATGCTTAACATGATCAAAATTATGTAATAATCATTTTTCTAGACCTCTGTTGGCACTCGAACAAGAGAATCTGTTGCACCTCCAGTAGCACCTGCTAACTATACAAAGGAATATGGAAGACAAGAGGACTTATGCGATACTCCAAATTTTATGGGAAGTCACCTCAAAGATGAGATTTCTATGAATGGTAACAACTTGTTAATCTAACCTCTTTTGAAAAAGAGTAGTCATGCCCTAAGTAAGTATGTATGTATGTATTCTGAATTAGATACAATTTCCAATTTAGAACAATAAACTATAATATATGATCTTTAAAACTTAAACACTATGATAATTAGTAATGGTTATGTTCATTCAATCAATTATTAAATATTCGATTGACAATACATATAAGATTCATCATTCAATACAAAGACTCATTATTCTAGAAATTAGAACTAAGGAAGTTCAAAATGTCAAAACTACTGCTCCAAACTAGACCTAAATTGTACCAAGAAAACATTCTTTGCTTGCTCCAGTGATTTTGGGAATCCTTCCTCTTGGTCAATGCCTTAAGTATCTAGTAATGATTGAACGCAAGTGCCTTTTATATCACCAGGAAGAGACTCTGATACATTTCTACCCTTTTTCTAAGTTGGCGTGGGAATGGGCCTCAAACTTGTGTTATTAGATTCTCCTTGCACTCATCACCTGGAACTTTTCCCTTCTTGGTGACAAGATCTCATGTGATGTAAAATTTCACACAACATGGTAGCTTGTTAGAATAGAAATTTCTATTTTATTTGGAACAAGAAAAAATGATCATGGAAAAAGACAATTGTTGGAGTTAAATGGGGTACAAAGTCCTCCTTCCAAGCTCATCAAGTTGAATCATTTCATCTTATTTTATCATTAGTTTATGTTTTATGAGGTTTAGTCCCTGAATTGTGGGTTACCAAACCCTAAAAAATCATTAAAAATCATTTTGAAGACAAATTAAGTAGGTCAACTTAAAGGAGGGTTAAGTTATCCTTTTCAAGTATAAACAAGGCAACTCCTAATTTGTAATCATGATCATGGGATGAAATAAGATACTTTTTCTCTTTCTTCTTGTGTAATGGGTTAATCAAGTGGCGTGCACCTACTTTCTTGGCAAGTTCTAGGTTATTTCAAGGGTAAATTTGATGCATGAGGTCCCTTTACTATCTTTCAAAGCTTGTCTAAGGTGAAAATATTCTTAGGACATTAATATCTTCTATTTTCTTTCTCATTTGTGGCAATATCTCTGAGTCTTTTTCCTTACACTTCCAGAGCATTCCAAGTTAAGAGTAACCTAGGGTTTTATGCATAATAGTATAGTCTTGTAAGTGAAGCGTCCCTCTTGAATGGTTTATCTTGTGTTGGACCTTGGCATATTTCTTTCCCCTAACTAGGTCAAATCTAACACAACCTATGGTTTCGTAGTTTTTCCCTAGTTCATACAAATATTGAATTGTCAATTCTTAGGAGAAACATTAATCTTGATTTCTCGGTGCTCGGAAGGAACAAGACCTAGACTTTGTTTGTATATTGTTCCTTTTTAGGTCTTCTTTAACAAGAGGTTACAAAATATTTGGGAAATAAGGTGAGATGGGAAATGGGAATTTGAAGAAAATCTATTGGAATAGATTGCAAACAAAGTTGTGAATGTCCATAGGGACCTACCTTGTGCATCTATATATGGTGTTGTAATCTCACAGATCACATAAGGTTACCAATAATACATACTAAAAACATATAGACATAACAGAGATCAGAGATAAGAACAAGTAGATGAATTAATAGATTAAATTAACATGAATGGGTCCATACAATACAGAGAACTGAACCAAGTTCTCATCTCGCTCAACAACCTAATATATATGATTACAAAACAGTTACAAAATAACTACTTGTTGGTTCGGTGAACCGACACGACCTTAGGTGGCCAACCTAATCTCTAGTTTAGTCGACCAGCCGACTTAGTCGGTCGATCGACTAAGTCGGCTATCGTTCAAGTCGACTTACCGACTTACTCCTCCAACATCTCCCCCATGAACAAAATGTTTCTTCGTCCTAAAGAAACAGGGAGGTACAAAAATATTCTTGCCTGTATTAGTATTCATTATGATGTGCTTGGTCTTCATGGGCTGTGAAGTCTGATGGTCGATCTTTTCTGTACACAGAATTCGACAATTGATGGGGCTGTCACTGCTAGGTGATGTTGGAAATCCGTCCAACTTTGAAATATTTTCTAGATGTTGATGGTGAGTGTAGTCAGACTTGATAAGATCGACATCTTCTCTGAAATGGAGATTTCAGCTATTCTCTCCATGTCGGGACCCATAAACTGGTCCTTCTCCTTTGCAGTCTCTATAAGTCGTTTCATCTGAGGGCAGATGATGTCAACTTTTTCCAAGTTGGGGATAGCTTGGTGCACCCACTGATGAGCTTCCTGCTCAAGTTTCTATAGTTTAGTTTTCTCCAACACTATTTGATCTTCAATTGTGCTTCTAAGTGTTGTATCAGTGGTCTTCCTCTTCTCAAGCGCTTGGATCTCCTGTCGGGTCTACCTAGTTTGTTGATAGACTTTCCTGTAGTAAGCAAGCCAGTCTCATAGTATTTATTCCATGATAACAGACTCTTCCATGTGATCTTGTAACACTTTGTAGGCTTCAGAAAAGGTGGTGTGTTGTGCCATTAGCCGTTAGACGGTTTCTTCTTTTTGCTCCTCCTTTGTTTCCTGAATCTGTGCTTGGAGTGTCGACACCATGCTTTCAAATAGCTGATAAGCTCTTTCAAGCAATTTGTCAGTGTCGACCTCTACTGGTCTTGGCATTACTGATTGTGCAAGGTTTCTACATTTGTTGAGGAACTTGACCTATTCTTCATCCTTGTTGTCAAGTTCCTTATGTCTCTGCTGGCTCCTTGTCTTTGCTTCAACTGCTAGGGTTTTTAGGAGTTGTCCTAGCTCTGCACCAGTTAGTGTGGTTGCATCTTTCAATTTGATATGGACCTTTGATGGGTTTCCATGATGTTCCTTCTTCTGTTTCTCCTTCTTCTTCTTATGCTTTTTCGTTTCTGTTTGTGTAGGCGCCTATGTACCTGCAAAAGTTGAGTCAGGATTTTCAGTTTGTGGTATAGTAGTGGTTGATGGTTTCTCTGTTTGGGGAGGTGGGATGAATCATGCCTCTGGTTGGTTAGATGCAGGGGGTGCAGAAGTGGATGCAGTTGGTGCTGATGGTTGTGGTGGGGTTTGTTCTGAGTCGGGGGGTGGTGGTGGTGGTGGTGGTGAAGTTGGTGAATGGTCAAGTGTGATTGGGTTGGTGGAAGTGAGGTCAAGAGGTGGATTGTCGATTTGAGGAGGTGAATCCAAATTAGAGAAGAGTTGGTTGATTTATTTATTTATATCATCGATATTCTCTTCTTCTTCTCCTCTGGTCGGATCAGTGGCTGGTAGGTGGGGTTCTGGTACAGTCGGATTAATAGTCGAGGTCCAACATCTGGCAACTTCAGCTTCCTTGTCTGGATTTATCTCAAAGGTCAAAGTGATAGTTGCAAATATATTTGGATTGTGGGGTATTTTGCTAGTTTGGGGTACTGGTAGTGGGTACCCACCGACTTCAAAGAGAGGTGATTTTGTAGAGAGCTTCTGCACCTGGGTGAAGATCGCAGGAAATTTTTCTATGTAAGCCTAGATGTCTCTGTCTCGATTGAACTTTTCTTTCACAGCTTCCAACATAGCACCTTTTCACAATTCGAGTGGGCTTATCGAATGTTGTTCTGGTATTTTCTCCTCTGTTAATTTTGTCGGGGATGGAGGTGGAGGCGTAGACACAAGATCTACGACATTTTCAGGTGTCGACGTGTGGGTGATCTTGGCTTTCTTTGGTTGACCTGGTAGTGCTCCTGCCTCGACAAATCTTTGGAATTGGGTTTCCACTGGCACTTTATTTGTTGCAGGATCTTCTATTATGTCGATGGCCATAGCTCCCAGTTCCTCCTCGTCGTTTGATGATTCTGCAATGATAAGCTTGCACTTACCTTTTCCTTATTTTCGTTGTTGTGTTCGTATCCTCTTTCTTGTAGCTTCTATCTCTTTCAAAAATTTTCTTATAATGTCTTTTGTGATAGCATATTATGGGTTTTCTGGTTCTGTCTCTCCCCTTGGTTCCTGGGTCGGGATGAGACTTTCCACAGCCGGAGTGATTACCTGCTGCTCTGCCTGTGTTTCTTCTATCTGTGGTTCTTCCCTTTGTGCTACCGAAGGTTTGATGATTATTTGAAGTCGGCCAGTGTGTTCAACCGGTGTCTCCTACGACACAAAGGTACTAATGTAGAGGTTCAACTCATAATCCTCTTCTTTCTCTTGGTCTATTAACGGCTCCTCGATTGAGAAGTCGATTTCCTTGGCCTTCGTTGGAATTTGTATTTTTTTTGAGTTTGTCGAGACAGTTCTTGAAAGACCTGTTCGCCCAATGGATAATAATCAAGGGCCTTTGCATTTGATTTTTCTCCCTGCATGTACCACACCGAAGTATGGTCAAGCTCTAGCTGGATGTGGGACTTTTTCGGTAGACTTCGTCGAATGTTTTGGGGCACCCTCCATCTAGTCATGTGGACTTTTAGTTGTTGGAGCCAGTTCTCCAACAACACTTTTCCGTCTTCAAGTTCCTTCAAGGTTCCTTTCTGGGAGAATGGTTTGAATCTCCACATGTGGAACCTTTTCTGTTCTTGAAAATTTGGTTTCCTTTGAGGCAAATATGGTACATGACTATCCATAATGTGAGGGATGGGAACCTAATGATTCTTCTTGACTCTTGGCATCTTTCATAGATGTTCTTGACCATGTCGACGACATATTCAGCCCATCTGTATATCTTTCCATTTGTCGCAATAGTGTCGACTGCTTCTAACATGTCCAGTTTGAGGTCGTTGCCTCGACCTGCCATTGTAAGTGTAATAGCGATGATTTTGGCCACAATCTGTGGCATTTGGGCTATGAGTTGACTAATCATCAACCCCTTCGAGTTTTATTTTTTAAAGAAAAATCAGGCATGTTATCCTTGCACTACAGGGAGCGGGAGGTTATCGTTTCTCTGTTAGGCCAGCCTCACATAGCAGTCTCCTCCTCTCTAAGGTGCATGACACTCAATGGAGGTACCCCTCCATCCTCGCCCTTCGACAAGGGTCCATGCACCAACTCTCTACTTGCAAAGGGCATGCCCACATGTTGTAATATCACAGATCACATAAGGTTACCGATAATACATACTAAAATCACACAGACATAACAGAGACAAGATATAAGAACAAGTAGATGAATCAATAGATTATATTAACATGAATGGGTCCATACAATACAGAGAACTAAACCATGTTCTCATCTGGCTCAACAGGCTAATATATATGATTACAAAATAGTTACAAAATAACTACCTGTCAGTTCGGTGAACTGACACGACCTTAGGTGGCCGACCTAATCTCTAGTTTAGCCGGCCAACCGACTTAGTCAGCCGATCGACTAAATCGGCTATCGTTCAAGTCGACTTACCGACTTGCTCCTCCAACATATGGTATATATATGTCTAGGAATCTTATGATATTTCAATATATGTATATGACAACTTTGCAACTAGCACAGAAGATCAAAATCACTTATGAAGGAATAAGAATCCACTAAAGACAAAAAAATCAAAGATTCTACAAATTCTAAGCATAAACAAAAAGAAGCCCTAATGATTTTTTAATGGTGCATGTTAGGGGGTACCAAGGTTTTGTGGGGTTGGAGTGATCATTTTTATTGATACCTCCCATTATTTATGTCTACGACATGTTGCTGGGAATGGGACTAACAACAAGGTATATACATATACACTATATGGATACTTCTGAAGAGAACACATGACAAAGGATTAACCATTTACAAGTATTAGGTGAATCAAATATTGTGATAGAGTGGGTCAACCATAATAATCATATTAGAAATTCCTACCTAAAACCTATTATGAATAAGATTGTATAGGTAAAATCACTTTTTCATGATATTTCCTTTACATGTGTATATAGAGAATTCAACACCAAAGTTGACAACTTATCCAATGATGTTCTACTATTGAAAGAGGGTACCTTTACTGAATAAGTATTCAAGGGAGGAACTGTCCTACCAACTTCTAAATATAGCTGAAGCTTATCATGTCATCTGGATGCATATGAGACCATAAAGTTTTTTTTAGGGAAAGATTTAGAAAAATTGGTGTCTTCGAACTTGGAAGACCATAATATGTTAGAACACAAAGTGTGCTTGCAAACACTTGAAGGGTTAGTTTCATTTTTTAAAGATTACCTCTTTGGACATAAAATGTATATTTGATTCCAAACTTTGAAATATCAATAAATGATTTCTTTCTAGGGGGGAAATGTGAAAATAATATTAATACTTACATATTAATGAGAAATAAAGTAGTATTAATCGAAGTTCAAATTGGACAAATGCCAAAGTTTCTCTTCTATGTAAAGAGTAATTATTTCATAGAGATAAACAAAAGAATATAAATCATATTTTGTTGTAAACCATAGGAAAAAATATTGTATTTTGAAACATTAGTTGCACATTTGGTTGTATAAAAATCTAAAACAAATTTATTATCACTTGGTAACAAAAATATTTGCATATTTACGAAACAAATCACAATTTCTGACTAAGATTCAAAAGCATAAATTTCCTCTCAATTCTTAATGTGACAAATCCAAACTAACAATGAGGATTTAATGGCATTTAAAACATACTGTGTTGCCTTAATGCTTGAAACTATGTTTCCTTAATGCCTGAAACTATGCAAACAAATGCTAAATATTTTAGATATGCTTTTCACTACATCATCAATATTAATTGGACTTGATGCTCAACATTTACTCTTTTGGTTTATTAATTTGAATTCCTTATATTTAGGATTATTCATGTGCTTGAGAACATCCCTTACCTAAGGAGCTATATGGAAGAAGTTGTTTACCACCTTCATCTTATGTTGATTCTTCACACTACCTTCATATTCAATTTTATTCCAATTATATGCTCACCTTCATCTTATGCTCAAGCACATGAAGAATCCTAAATATATGGAAGTGAATTTAAGAAATTGGGAATATTGGAGCAGGTTTGGGGCTAGTGTCTTATGAAAACATTCAAAACCCTTATTACAAAGGAAGAGGTTTTTACATTAGATGAAGTATATTTTGGGGTTAAAAGGCTCATCAAAGGGAAATATAAGGATTCCTTAATCTATGGAAGTGTGCATGCCCTAACCCCCACTAGATTCCAACTTATGACCACCTAGGAGGAAACACATGTTGTTCACATTAGGCCCTCTCAAGCAGCCTCAAATTTGTTGTCAATGTTTCTGTGTGATTGGATCTATTAATGAATGGACAAGGAAAATGAGATAATGGGTTATTCTCATGATTCTCTTGACGATGTGGGTGAAATGCCATCTTTTACTCATAAGAGGACATCTTTGGCTTAAGGAGAGATCTATATAGACATGGGCAGACCTTTGGAGTCATGAAGTATGAAAATAGCGCTATAAACCTGTAATACCATCTCGTTTATCCCCTTAACATGTTATTATTATTTTGGTGTTGTGACATTAAGGCAGGAGGTGAATCTTGTCTTAGATTCTGATTATTTTAGGTAACAAATCAATGTTAATGGTGATTGATGGCTAATAACGGAAGGTAATGTTGACATAAAAGGTTTATAATTGTTAGAAAATGTGGCAAATGGTGACATGTATCTGCAAAACATGGGATAAGTTGAGATTGTAAAAATTGAAATCCCAGGTAACTAAAGTGCATATGTTCAAAATTTGGATATCGATCATTTAGTTGGAGCGGTTTCCTTATGTGGACTAGTTGGTGGACTTTGGTTAGTGTAAGGAGGTAATTGGAAAATAGATGCAAGTTTAAATGATCGAGCAAATAGAAGTTTCATTGCATCTCCAAAAATAATTTTCTTCGATTTCATTGAAGGGGACAAGTATGAAGTAAACTCTACTTATAAGCAATTTCATTATTATGAAGTTTTGGTCTTATATATACCTATGGATGAGATTAAAATCATTTATGACTTTATACCACCATCTCAATTCCGGAGCGACTTATTCACCACACTTATACAACATTTTCCAAGGGTGTCTTAAATGTGATATACTTGGGTTGTTATCTACTTCCAACATCCCTAATATAATAAGCACTGTAGAAGTACCATATTTTACATTTTCATGTATATCTATATTAAAGGACAATAGTAGATATGAGAAAGATTATAAAATATTTTAGCACTTAAGGTGACACAACTAATCTTAGACTCTAGATAAGTTCTAAAGGGAAATTGAGAGTCGAAGGTGAATCATGGTGTATGATATTGACCTTTGTTTGATCAAGTATGAGAAAATCTAGAACTAAGGGAAACAATAGGGCATTAATGGCTCCCACAATAGGTTTTCCTTTGGTTCGTGGATCCATTGGTTTATGGATCCTTTTCCATTATTGATAGCCCAATGCTTTTCTTCCCAATGTGTTGGAAGTTGAACTGGCACATGGAATCACTGAAGAAGAGTGTTAAGGCTCAAATCACAAACTAATGTGGCCTACATCCTTATGAACTTAACAACTAGATTCTTCGAGTTTTGATTGATGAATAAAATGTGAGGAAGGCAAGATCAACCAGATTTTGCCCGAGTATTTTTGCAAAACTTACATGCAACAAAGCTATGTTTCCGATACTAATTATAAATTTTTGGTACAGCTTACCTTGATTTTTGGAGCTTCACAATGTCTTCTTTTTCTTTACCTTTCAAAACATCTTTCAACATACCACAAATATTTTCCCATTGCAATAATTTCATGTTCGGACCCATCAAATAAATGTTTGCATGTTTATGAAAATAACAAAACGAAGCTAAAAAAATACAGTTTGAGTAGTTTGTCTCAATGAATAAAAAGAGCAATAATAATGAACATTTTACGATTGATGAACATTTCTAATTTAACAATGTAAATTACAATAATATTCAAGTAAAATAATTGGTAATAAGAGATCACCTGAGGAAACATGGAGAACCACAACACTATGTATATAATTCCATCGATCACATCAAAACTCCAATTTTGCCTCTGAAATATGAAAATGTTTCCCAAGGATATTTGTAACAAGTTCCAATGGACGAGTCAAATAGAAATAGTAAAATTTAAACACTACAATTATAGAAATAATTGTTTTTAATGTATAATTTATTACCATTCATTGAGCTCCTCTCTATTTTGAGAATAATTTAATATTATCTACTAAACATGACCAACCACATGAATATGGAAGCTGTTATCACCCCTCCCTCCCCTGACATCACTCTCAATTCCCCAAACCCAATGCATCTACTTGCAAATAAAAATTTAGTGCAAATCCATTAATTCAATAGTTGAAAAAAACTTTCATTAAACCATTCATTCATTCAATAGATGTAAAAAACATTCATTAAACCATTCATTAAACCACTCATTCATTCAATAGCCAATAAAACCATTCATTCATTAAATAGTGGAAAAAACCATGCACGACATTGTATTATAAAAAAGTAGTACTAAAAATTTCTTCAGACACTTCTTTTTTACTTTTGTTCTCTTTACAAAATGAGCAAGAATCTCATCTTCCATAATTTGTTGTTTAGTTCCTGGTGCTTCATCAACTTGTCATGATGCCTCCCTAGTAGATTTCTCGCCACATGGATCTTGCGGAAAGGGGATCAGAATTGTTGCAATAATGTGAATATGTTGCATTAATTTATTCTTGTTTTTATAATTACAAGTATTTCATTTAAAAAAACATTACAAATGTGTTTCTTTACCTGACATGGGCACATCATGTTCTTTATTATCCTGTCCAACTCAACCTGTACAGTGTGACCATCTACATGCTCTACAGTTGAAATATGGATAACTATAATTAATGTTCACCATTTGCAATTATCTATACAAAAAATTAGCATATTAATAAATTCATTGCTAGGAATCGAAGCATGATCTTTGACTGGTTGGTGTACATCCTCGACATTAAGGGGATCATTTATTTCCTGCTCAAAATAGAATAAATATTTTATGTTAATTGTTTATAACGAATAGATTACATGACAATTAGTAAATTTTCGTTAAACTATATAGATTTTATATATCTGTGCACCAGATGGATCACTAGAAGACCGTGTATGCCTAGACAATATTGTTGGCATTCAACAAGAGCTTCAAATCCATGTTGGAATCCAAGTTTCAAGTCTTCCTGAGTGGGCACTTCTTTGAATCAATTGGCCTGCATATTTGCATAATTTCATTTTTACATTTTGCGTCGGTTTAAAACAAAATATTTTTCTATTTATTATTTGGATGCAGTATTGGGTTTTCGATACTTACAATTCATGCCTCCAAATTTGAATAACGACCAGGCCCACACTTGTGCTGACCAATTTTATCCAGTCTTTCCTTTGTGGCCTATGATGTGTCTGACAACCTAATCAAGTGTTGAATTATGTTAGATGTTCCAAATTTGATATAAAAATTAATAATAATAAGGCTTACCAGGTACCATTCCATATAAAAATTAATTAATATATACAGACCGCGTACCATTCCATATAATCCATCTTAGAAAATGGATAGTTGAAGTTGGAAAAGATACATTCTAGCCAAAATCTTGTAGACATGTTAACAAAGATAGTAACCAAGAATAAAATGAGTTTCTTCTTATTTTCAGGTTGCCTTCAAGCATGACGGTGCAAATGAGAAACTTTCCAGGTCCAAGGTGGATCATATTTTTGTAAATGCAGTAGTGGTGGAGTTGTTGTGATTTGTCTCCAAGTGGGAGATTGTTGTTTTTGGATCCCAATTATCTTCCTAAGTCAAATGATTGTTTTAGTTGTGTTTGGATTCTCGCTTGATCTATAGGAGAGCCCGAGAAAGTGAAACACCCCCTTATCCTAAAGGTTCATGGAGGTTCAGAGGAAGGGACCCCCGACGATAATCTTTTGGATCCATTTTTCAATCAATTCTTGGCCATTGAAATTTCGTGAAAAATTACCTTGTAAAATGTTGTAATTTTGTAGTCAATATCAACCGTTCATTATTACATTACAAATATAATGATTGAAGTTATGTTAGGGTTTTTATACTTAGAAGGAAACCTTCTTTATGAATCAGGGAATTGTATTGTGAGTGAGTAATATTGTGAAAGACAGTGTGCCTAAGAGAAAGACCATGAGAGAGTGAAGAAGAAGTTGTAGTGCATGTGCTACAGGTTGTATCCCTTCATTTGTTGGAGTAAATAAAAAAGGACTCATTGTTTCTTCATGGATGTAGCCCATATTGGGTGGACCACATATATTTTTGTCTCTCGTGTATTGTGTTTTATGTGTTATATTTCTGGATTTTATTTTATGCTATTTCTCTACAATCTTGTTTTCCCCACTTTATAGCACATAGAAACTCTAACAATAAAATCTAAACTAGATAATACATTAGGGGAAAAAGAGATATGTACCTTTTACAAAGGTTGTCCTAAATTCTCCTTTTCCTCTTTTCCATATCTGCCCCTTAACACCCAAATACAACTTGCAAAACAAACAAAGTTGACCCTCCTTAGTCCAATTTCACCACAATAAAGAATGTCAACAACTAAAAATATGAAAAGAACATTAACTATATAAAAAAAATTAAACATAAATAATGCAACATTATTTAAGTCAAACATAAATCATAAGAGCTCCACAATTGGGGGAGGGAAATATGTCAAATCTCAATTATGACAGTGAAACAAGTACAAGCTAGTCCTTATAATTACTTGATACCTTATCAAAACTGAAGATTCATTTTCTTTTCTTTTGAACTCTGACAATCCCACTCCAATCCCTTTGATGTATAAAAAGGATGAAGTTACCTGAGGAAAACAACTTCGACAATCAAGGATATAAGGGTCAACAATAGGGGTTACTGATGGATAGGGATCAAACGCGTGTGAGTGATTACTCTAGCATTGATTTGGCATATTGTGTCCCCTTATTGGACCATGCCATCCCTTTTTATGTTTGATGGAGATAGTTTCCAAGTTGTTCAAGGAGTTGAAACAAAGCGATTGTTTTAAAACCATTCCATAACTCCCTATTTTTTATTTTTTATTTATTTTTTCATGGACTTATGGGGAATTCACACCCTGGTGAAAGTCAACATTCAAATGATTTGCTCCTTGATTTTGTGTAGGATGCAAATTCACACTTTTGTATGTATTCACACCTTAAAGAAAGGAAATGTGTAAATCATTCAAAACTTTCTCATGTGAAAGGTGCAAAAATTATCTTTTGTGGTTACAACATCTTAGTATGAAGGGAATGGAGTTGTAAATTAACCTAAATTATTAGGTCCATCACCAGGGATCAAATCCTTGCATCTTCCATTCATTATTGTCCTCTTTTTGAGTGAAGAATGACACTTTGTGTGTCATTGTTTTTTAACTATTTTCATGGATAGAATGACACTTTGGGTGTCATTCTTTTTTAACTATTTTCATGGATAGAGAATTGTCAATTTGAGTTATAATAGAGAGGCATGAAGTAGTAAGTCACACACTTCCACATTTTTTGATCAGGTGAATGGGCCCACATACCTTCAAAAAACAAGAATTATTTGGAGCCTCGAAGAATATAATGCATGTTTGTGGGTTATCCCAAATATGTAAGGGGATATAGACTGGTAGATATTTCAAAATGCAAGTTTTTTATTGAAAGGAGTGTTTGGTTTGATGAAAATCCGTTTCATGCACCTCAAGAACAATGTGCACAAAATTATGTGCTTCCTCTTCTAGTATACCTCATATATGATGCATCCTATCACTAAGATCAAATGTCATATCTTATATTGGAATCTAATTTTAAAGATGATGAGCATGCATGTGAAGACACAGATCCAATACCCAAATGGGCACAATCCATCCTATAGGCAGTGGGTGATCATGTGGGTGATCCTATGGATCAGAGGAGGATAAGATCCTCATGCACTCACAACTATAGAACAAACAGTGCATATGCATTTCTACATGGTTCTAACATCCAAATATCAATACTATAAAGATATCGAAGGGATTCTTTATTGGTAACAAGTCATGAATGAAGAGTATATATCTCTCATTGAAAGCTAAACATGGGACTTGGTTATGCTTCCATCAAATCGCAATCTTGTCAAATGTGAATGGGTTTACATGAAAAAGAAAGTAGAAAATGGACTTGTAAGTAGATATAAAGCAATATTGGTGGCCAAAGTATTTCAACAAGTTCATGGGATTGATTATGATGAAACGTTTGCTCCAGTGGATAAAATGGATTCCAGTTGGTTAGATCTCTCCATTGAAGAAATAAGGAGGAAATTTCATCACATGGATGTGACGAATTCATTTATTCATGGTGATCTCAAAGAGGAAACATACATGGATAAACTATAAGGGTATATACAAAATTCATCACTAATTTTTAGACTCCAAAATTCACACTATGGCCTCAAGTAGACATCTAGAGTGTGATATACTAAACTAGATTCTTACTTACAATATTATAATTTCATTCAATGTAAATTTAGTCTAAATGTTTATATGTTGAGAAATTTTGGCTCTCTATTTATTATAGTGCTCTATCTAGATAATCTACTAATCACAGGTAGTTCATTCACCACCATTACTACAATCAAAATAACTTTTCATGACAGGTTTTCCATAACATACACAGGTCTACTAAAATTATTCCTTGGTATTAAAATTATTTGGGCTTATTCATGTTAGGATGGCTAAGTCAAAGTATGCAAAACATATCTTGGTTAAATTTCACATGAATGAATGCAAGCCAACATCCATACCTTTCTTATTCAGGGTAAAGCTCGAGGATGGTAAGGATATAGCATTGAAATATTGCTCCAAGTATAATCATATAGTGGGGAGTCTCCTATATATCACTCACCATAGTCTAGATATCCCACATGCAGTTTTAACATACATGCAGTTTCCATATACATGAAAGAACCTTATAAGTTGCACTAGAAAGCTAACAAGTGCATCCCCAAACACATTAAAGGTAATACTAGATATGGGATTCATTATGAAGAAGGTTGTACAATGGATATCATCATATACAACAATTTATATTAGGTTGGTTCATAGAACATATCACAAGTTCAATTTAGGATATTTTCTCAATTTGGGATCTGGCCCCATTTGTTGGTTCAGTAAAAAGAAAACATTGATTTCTTTGTCATTAGCAGAGGCCGAGTACAAAGGTGAAGTCAACATCACAAATTAGGCCATTTGCATACATAATTTCATTATATATCTTGGTATCATGTTTAATTGTATGACTATCATCTGGTGCGACAACTAGAGCACAATAAAATTTTGTAGATATCTAGTACAATGGAAGAGATTAAAACACATCAAGATCCACACACATTATATTAGAGAACTATTACATGATGGTATAATCAACTTGAATTACTATCCCTCATCTAAAAAAATTGCATACATATTCATGAAAACTTTCAATGAGAAGAAATTCCACTTTTTGCAAGACCTTCTTGGGGTGAAGGACATAGCTACCTAGTAGCTATCTTACCTTTTCAACATTGTATTTTGAGTGGGGGTTTTCCCATGAGGTTTTTCCCCTTAACTATTTCTTAGTTTTCATATGTGACTTTGATTCATTGTTAAATTCATACCTAACATGGCTTCTTTTCGAGATCCATTCATTGTGTACTCCTTAGTAGTGCTTTAAGGGGGGTATTGGAGATATTACACACCCACTTAGTATTTATTTCCCTATGTTCATTATTCTGTGATAAGGGGCCCTTGGTATAGGGTATTATCCCATATATTATAATATTCTCCCCTAGACAAGGGTACCACATCCTCTTAATTCATTACTCAATTATACTTCATTAATAAGACTAATGGATTCTAGTCTTGCATGGAGACCTCAGTGTAATCACCAAGTGTTTATTGCAACATTGGAATCATGATCATCAGAAAGCTACCATTCTCTTGAATGAGTCTATGGATGTGATGCACTTGTACATGCATGATATTCTCTTAACTCCACTTTTGTGTGATCTATTTAACTTTCGACCGCATGACCAGTTAACAAAGACTAGGAGGAAACTCACTCTATTTCTGTTAGCATGTCTCCACATCTCTCTAGAATATCTACTAAGGTGCATTAGTTCATCCTTGTAGATCATATCACATGTACTACTACCATTCTCCCATTTGGTTACTACAATTCTTTCATTCGTTTCTCTATTCTTCTCTCAACATTGCAAGTTCATTGTTCATTGTTGGTAGCTAGATTCTCTGTGGAGGTTTCACTCCAAATTCATAGCCACCATTAATAATCCAGTAGTCTATTCTTGATGCCATGGTTGAATTTCAATGCCTCAAACTTTGTTATAACTGTGATGAAGGGCATAAATGCAAAGAATAAAAATTATTTCAAATATATTTTTCCCCACATGAGCACCCATAAGGCATACCATAGATGGAACTCAAGAACTAGAAGTGTCTGATACTCCTCCTCCAATGGAAAAATACCATAGCTTTCAACCTCCTTGGGAGGAACCCCAAATTTCAATATATGCCTTATTATATTTTTTAGAACCCCAAACATTGAAGTTGATAGGCTACATCAAGCATCACAAAGTAATTATATTAATTAACAGTGTAAAAACTCAAACCTTTATTCATCAGAGAGTGGCAAAAGAAACACATTGCTATATTCACGATACATCAATTTTCTAAATTACGATAGAAAATGGAGGTATGGGGTCAATGTGAAAAATTGAATCTACAAATGGGTGAGTACCTTCTCAAACCCCACACGTTCTCTATTGAAGTGGGTGATTGTTATGTAATACTAGGGGCACAATGGACAACAACTTTACCATCGACATCATCGATTTCAAGAACCTATATATAAGCTTCATGGAGGAAGGGAAAACACATCATATCAAAGGGATTACCTCATGTTCTCTATAAATGATCACCTACCACCATATGGAGGAGTTATTAAGGAAACAAAACACATGTATAATTGTTGAATTTAACACTGTTTAGGTCATGGGCACACACCCATACGACATTTACCATGACTTGAAGTTGGTTCTCTCTAAAATTTAGCAATTTTTTGACACACCCAAGGTTTTAACATAAACCATGAGGGGGCATGACTACATTATTCCCTTAATTCCATGTAGTCTTCCCCCAGTGTATGCCCACATTGCAACCCCTTTTACCCAAAATAATAAAATGGGAAAATTGATTTAGGAGTTGTTGGATGATGGCATCATTCATCCTAGAAAAAAACCTTATTCATTGGGTGGATATGGTATTAAAAAGGAAGCTACTTGGCACATGTATCCAAACTTTTGTGCTTCAATTAGTTAACCATAAAGGATAAGTTTCATATCCCAGTCATTGATGATACTTCAGATTAGCTTTGCGGGGGTTAGTTATTCACTAAACTACACCTTTGGTTTGGGTATCACCAAATCTATAAGTCCAAAGATGACACCTCCAAGTTAAATTTTTGCACCCATGATTGTAATTGTGGGTTTTTAGATATTCCCTTTGGCTTTTTCAATTTTCCATCCACCTTTGAAAGCCTTGTGAATAAGATCTTTTATCCCTCCCTCTACGATATTGTGTTGGTTTTATTTGACGATATCTTGGTGTACAACACCACATGGGAAGTCCATATAAAGTGTAACACCCCATTTTTTACCCCAGTATGTAAAAAAATGTAAATATTGATGAAATGAATAAAATTCGGATATGAATGGACCAAAATGACCAAACTATGTAAATTTGTACTTTTCACTCTTTAAAATGAAATAAATGACTATTGCAAACCAAGGGATGAAGAATATATGCGGAACTATAATTCCACACAAGGGAGATTGATTATCCTAAGCTTGGGATTAGAGGGGGGGAAAGGCGTCCAGCCGCATGTATGCCGTGTGACTAGCTCCTATCACCTTTGGTGCTACTTGGTTATTTCTCAACATGCATATAAATAGTTAGAACTAGACCATTCTTCCATCATTTTCAGTCATGAATGAGACAATTATTTCCTGTCAAGTTGAACTACCTAGATTAGAACCACATTCACCCCTACCGCCATCACCATGCCACCATCAGTGGTAATGTGCACTGGGAACCATATTGATATTAATAAAATTCCTAGGATTCCTGGCACAAAGAGTTCCTGGCCAGCTTGTATTAGAGACTTGGAAGGGAATTTGGGTAATAAAGCCAAGGGAGTGTTAACTCAGAGAAGGGATCTCCATTCCTTGGGTTGTGTAGGATGAGGGTAAAGGAGTGCAAGAGGATTGGGATAGCTGTATCTAGAGAAGTTGATACCATGTTGTGTATTAATAGTCTGAGCATAGGGGTGGCTTGTCAAAGAAAGATATGCTTAACAACTTCTACAACTGGGTGGAATGTCCTTGGTCTTTATATTATCGGTTTACACTATCATATAATACTCTCTAGTAAATTAATTGTGATGTATTTATCTCTTAAATGTGTTTAATATGCCTACTATAGTGTGATGATTTAATTGTGTGGAATTATGTCATTTGTGTGGTTGTGTTCATGAATAACATGCTTGCAATGTTCTCATACATGTTTATATTAGTTATGTTGTTCAAATGCATTTATAATTCCACTATAAAACTTAATTAAAGTAGTAGAAAAATGAAATCAGATAAAAAAAGGTACTTTTGGGTAATATTATGGTTGTTTCACGACCCCAATGGCATTGTGGGGTCACAGGGTTCATAACAGGTTGGTATCAGATCCTAGGTTATAGCATTGGGTCAGCATGGTCCATATTTAAGTTTATAGGAAAAATAAAAAATTGCATACAAAGTTTTTGAAAGAACATCCCTATGAGGTTTTAATTCCCATATGATATTATCAAATTTAATATGGGAGCTGGTGATATAAAAATACGTAATAGAATAATTGGATTTGAGAAAATTCGAACAATTTAGAACCATCTCCATGGAATTGTAGTTTAGGTTAATTGCCAAAAATTACAGGTATTTTAGTTGATGGAAACTTATATCCAAAGGAAAATACATCAAGTGTAATGTTTTCTATATGCTAGATGTGCATTTCATATAGCCACTTGTCCAAATATTTGAAGTTTAACAATGTATGAAAATTTTGGAAATTTTTGATGTGGAACCCACAATTGTCACATGGAAAGTTATCACGTGAACTGGACATCTGTAATCTGATGACATGGGCCAACCACATAGGTACTTATTATAGGTGGAAGCATTGGAAATGGATCGCATGCATGGGTGGAATCCATGCGGAATTCACAAAGAATTTGGAGGAATAAGGGATGAGTCGATTCAATGGTTGATCATTTCCAAATATCAATGGATCTTGATGATTTCAGAGGCATGATATAGCTATGGTGCAAGTAGAGTGGGTGCCTCCAAATCTATAACCAATGGAGGTAAATGGTTTTCGCGGTAGCATTTTTAGAGGCACAAACCTAGTTTTGAAAATCACTATCGATCCCTTCGAAACAATGCTTTTGAGGATCCAAGCCATCTATAGTACATATTGTTCGAGCAGGTTAGATTAGACCAAATTTTACCATTAGAGGTAAAGAGATGTGCAGTAGATATAATAAAGGTGACTAGCAAGGACTAAGATCTAGTCCAGGTCCACATGGAAATGAGATTGTGATTTATCAAGAACTCATGGGTTCTTAGTCTTCTTTATATGTATCTTTATCAAATATATAATTATATAGTTTGGTAGGAATGAGTATAACTTTAGGAATTAGAGTTAAGTAATTTTATAGTTAGTGAGCCAGATTTTGCCTAAAAGGAATAGTTATTTTGAAGATTGTAGTATATAAATATAGTTTAGGAGGAACATGTTCAATTGTTGCAACAAATATATGAGGATCACTAATGTATATTTTGATTCACTATATGAAACAACATATATAATGACTCTTTTAATTAGAAACAAAAAATGAACATCTCACCTTGAGTATTGGTTAAAATTTACAACGACATTAAATTTTTCATGGAAAAAA
Organism: Pseudotsuga menziesii; assembly: GCA_001517045.1. Classification (NCBI taxonomy): domain Eukaryota; kingdom Viridiplantae; phylum Streptophyta; class Pinopsida; order Pinales; family Pinaceae; genus Pseudotsuga; species Pseudotsuga menziesii. The sequence continues at coordinate 30,370 of LPNX010659378.1, read as the reverse complement.
TGTCTCAAATTGATTTTAATTGAATTTTAGCATTATATGTAGGAATGTTAAATTTAAATGAGTGATACATCTTATATTTGATTTAAAACAAAAGAGAAACATTACGTTAATAACTAACATAAGCATCACATTTTATAAATAAAACAACATAAACATTGATATGATTTGAAAATGTATAGTATATATGAATGCCAATATCAAAATCAATAATTATTCTAAATATACATCTCGGGTTGAATATAAATTTCAAATATACATGTAACAAACAAATATATACATGTCATCAACATCTATAAGGTAGGTGTACCATGGAAACTAGGCATTAATGTCTTTGCCACTAAATCTAGAGGAAACAACACCCCCTCTAGATAATAGTGTAAAATATAGAATATGATATATATCTCAATTAGAAACTATATCACCTGATGTGAACATAGCTTCTATAACATCAATAATGAGTGTAATTGGTGTATCAATCAGTCAAATGGTTTCTGGAGGAGATGGTGGTTAGTATTCTCATTCAAGACTTGATGATGGATGTGCATGATCATAGCAATAAATCAGTTACATCAATAAGTGTGTGTTCCCCTTGAGTGATGGAGCCTTCTCATAAAAAATTAGGAGGACAAGACTCCTCAAAAGGGTCGGTGTTATATTTCAAATTAGCACTTCTCCTCATGTGACAACAGTTCATCCTATGGCACTTAGAATGTCATTGTTCATCACATATAAGGATAATTATGGATGGAAGAGCCTTTATTTGAATTAAGTTGGTATGTCTTTGATCATTGGTTTCAATTCTCATGCGTTCCCTTTTTCCTTTAAAATTGTAAAATACCTTGAAAATAACATAATTGCTCCCAAAGGTCTTGAAAGCTGCAATTTAGTCGTCCTTAAACTTTGGATTGCCTATGATTTCAGTAAAAAGTTTAAATCGCTTGTTGTAATAGATTTTCCAGAAATTTAATCATTTGTTTCTCTTGGTTTAAGGGTTATTTTCTCCAAAAAATATGAATAAATAAATAAAATTTCAAAAATCAAGGAAGATAGGGTGGTTTTGGTAACCACCTATCGGTTACATCCTTCTCCTACATCCCAATGGTAACTATCTCCATTTAATATAAAAAGAGAGAGATGTAGGACATAATAGGGGACCTTTTTCTTTAGTAAATTAATGATGGAGGAATTGCCTCATCTTCAGCCCTTTTGATTAGTGGCCTTGTGCATTTATTCCCATTCCCTATGTTTTGAAACTATTGCCCTTGGAAAATTTCATCCTCTTATACAGTTGGAGGTTTGATTAGGATTATTGGAGGAGACAAGTAGAAGACCTAGAGAATTTGTTTCGCAAGGTTCCTATAAAATCAAGATAAAGTTGTAATTTACTACTATTTGAATACAGATTGGGCATCTTTCCCTTCCCACATTTATTGTTTATCATTGTTTGTGTTTGGATTGTAGTTTGAAGTTGATGCCAATTAACTAGTTTGATTTCATGTTAAAGTTGAATTTCAATATTTTTATTACCAAAACTATTTGAGGAAGGAATTTTGTGCTTTTTTTTGCAAGTCATATATCAAGAGAAAGTCTTATTGGACAAAAGAAATATAGGACCAACCCTCATAAAAAATATACACTATCTTCTTCTCTATAATATTCTAAAATATATTTGTTTGTAATTGGTCTTAATGAGTATGTTTTTCTTTCATTTCAACTCTAGGGTGTATATATAAGTTGAACCTAGTACATTGGTGATAACCCCAGTCATTTGGATGAAATTCATAACAACAGAAATGGTGACTCCACTGGGGACAAACGATCCACTTTGGGGTTTCTAGGCCAGTTCCTCTAGTTTGTGTGGGTTTTTTCAAGTTTAGTTTTGTCTCGTACCTTTGTAGATGATTTGAAATTTTTGTTTTTTCTGATTTTGCATTTGTATTTTCAAACTTCTCAGGACTAGATCACTTCTTGTAATACATATAGTAGTTATTTCCCTAGAAATCTGTGCATAATTGTGTGAACAAAAGCGATTTAATTATTGCTAACTTTGCACACATAATCAATTATCCTGTAAGAGGTGATTTTTTCACACCTTACTTGGCCTATAGGGTTCCTTGAGTTGTTTTGAAATTGGTTGAGTGTTTTAGGTCCCATAAAAGGCCTTTAAGAGTTAGGTTGTCTTGTTGGTGACCAAGTTTGCCATGTCCTTTTAAATATTTTGGGTGAAAGGTCTTTGAAAAGTTCTTATAATACTTTTCACTATTTGGTTTGATACACTTTGAAAGTGCCATACTATTTAGATCCTATGATGACCTATCAAAAGTAGTGTGCCTTCTCTATGATCATTTTTAGCTTGTCCTTTTGAATATTTTAGGTAATAAGTTTTGAAAAACAATCTTATTATTTAGGACTCTTCTTTATCTTTTGATTTTGTACTTTTGGTAATACTTTAAGGTGGAATCTCAAGGAATTTATTGTTGTTTTATGACCATGATTGCACTAGTTGGGTCCAAATTAGGCTTTACCAAATCATGTAGCCCGGTAAGTATTTATTGCATGTTTGAGTCTAAGAGTGGTCTTGTATACTTTTCTCAACCTTGTAATCTTGCTCGATTGAACAGTCTTGTGTTTGTGGCTACTTTTGTTGAGTCTGGTGTTGGCTGTGCAGATGTTTTAGAAGCCATACCATATCTAGTGCAAGTGTCCATAGCTTTGTAGATGAGCCCACTAGCTTAGCAGTAAGCCTTTCCAACTCCTTTGCAGCCTGATAAACCCAGTAGTGAGATGGCTTGGTTATGTAGCTTGATAAACCCATCTGCTGGCTTGGATTTTCCCTGATGTGAATGTTGGCTTGTCTATGAATATCCTAATAAATCCAATAGTGAGATGGCTTGGCTTTGTATCCTGATAAACCCATCTACTGGCTTGGATGGTCCTTAATGTGAATCTTGGATTGACTGTGAGTAGTCTGTGAAACCCAGTAGTGAGATAGCTTGGATGAGTAGCCTGTGATACCCCTCTGTTTGGCTTGTTTTTCCTTGCAACCTGATAAACCCAATTGTGTTGGCTTGGCTAAGTCTTGTTGTATCCTTGGCTATGTTTGAGTTTGCTAGTGTTCCCTTATTCCTTGTGGAAATCATGCCCAACTCGGGGGTGGCAGTACTGTTGAGAGATTGATGAGCGCACTAACATATGGTTGGGTGCAACGTTGCAGTGACATAGCTTGTTGCGGGACAAGTTATTTTCAAGATAAGTATCTCAATGTCAATCTCTGCAATTGTCATTGCTTAATTAAATATGATGAACATGTTTAATATGTTGAATTGATGAATTGTTCCGCTATATAATTGCAATTGTATGCATGTGTATGTTTCTTTCAATGCATTTTGAATTAAGTTGCAGGGCTTATATTGCTAGATTGGTGATGTCCCGAATGGAGGAATCTGTTCAATACTTCAATTAACAGGTCGAATTTCTAGACATAAATATCCTTCTGCAACGGTCTATTCCGCATGCGGGATGCGGAATGCAGGAAACGTCTTTTTGCCAATTTCGTTCCCCGCAGATCTCTTTCCACAATTTTCCTTTCTACAAGTTGCAGGATGTAGGATGCGGAAATGCCCTTTTGTAAATTCTGATTTCCACGGTTTTCCTTCTGCAACTCTCCTTTCCGCAACTTGCGGGATGCGGGATGTAGGATGTGGCTTTGCATATTTCTATTTCCGCAACTTTCCTTTCTGCAATGGTCTATTCCGCATGCAGGATGCAGGATGTAGGATGTGGGATCGCAAATCCCTTATTCCCCATTTTCTCAAGTTCAGGATTTCCACATCATTGATTTTTCAGGTTAATTATCAGCCATTGATTTTTTCGGTTGAATCTTAGCCGTTGATTTGTTCCCATATGCATAACAGGTTGTGATCATCAATTTCCAATGCGATCTTTCTCCGTCGTTCGATCTCCTCTGAGATATTCCCTCATAAATTGTTGAATTGATCACGGGATGCTCCTGCATCATTGAGGTAGCAGAAATGGTCGCACACTCTCTCTGGGGAACAAGAGGGGATGTGACAGTGTTGTCAGAGAATGAATGTCAAAGAGTGCTTTCACGACCATGCCTAGGGTTTAAAAGAAGAACAAAGGTTCTTTAAGAAATTTTTAATTCTGCATGATAATCGGGATATGGGTATGTGACACGGTGCTTCTAAGCATATGACAGGTTACAACAATTCTCTCTCAAATTTGTTCCAAAAGGATTCACCTCATAGGTAAAGCTCAATGATGATTATCAGTATCCTATAAAAGGTGTAGGAGAAGCATCCTACAAGTAAGATTCTGGAAAAACTATGAAGATGAAAGATGTATTGCATGTACCTGATTTAAAGAAGAATCTCCTCTCCATATCAACATTATAGGAATGAGGATACAACGTTGCTTTCGTTGATGGCCAAGTTCTCATGTGGCCAAAGGAAAAGAATATTGATGATGTTGATGTGATTGGTGTTCAATAGGGAGGCTTGTACAAGCTAGAGGGAAAATTAGACTAACATTGGTACATAACATTGTGAACCCGAGTGGATATGGCATAGAATACTTGATCATTTACATTGCAAATCATTGTTGATCATGAGCAAGATGGTGAAAGGTCTACCGGATATTCTGACAAACCATGATAATATATGAAAAGATGTGCACAAAGAATGAATGCGAAGAGTCCATTTCCAAGCAGTGACAACAAAGCAAAAGGAATCTTGGACATAGTACATTTTACTGTGTGTGGACTGATGTTATCAACATCACTTAGTGGATTACTCTAAGACATCCTTGTAAAGAATCAAATATAAAGAGGGATCAACCAAACAATTAAACATAAGTGTTTATTGTTTTATGAAACAAGTGTTATTTAAATTGTTATCTTACTGATAAATAACAAAAATATTTTATTGATGCGTAATATAACTATTTAAATTAGTATTGGTTAACCCTTCTGGACATTTCTATTGGGTCCTCTATGAAGTGGTGAAGGATATGATCCACAATTAAGATTTACCATTACATCTATGGGGAGAGGCGGCCAAAACCACTGTATATGTGAAAATAGAACTCCTCACCGTGTACTTGGGAAGAAGATTCCATAAAAAATGTTTATAAGAGAGAAGCCAAAGGTTATCCACCCAAGGATATTTGGTTGTCATGTATATGTACATCTTCCCAAGGATAAGAGTAAAAAATTGGATCCTTTAAGAAAGAAGGGTATATTTGTTGGATATAGTGAGTTATGGAAGGAATACATAGTCTACATTCTTGGTTATAGGTAGATTGAGACTAGCAAAGATGTCATCTTCGATGAGGATACAAATTTTAATAGATCAAGGTAGACTCATACGAATGAGGTCCATGATGAGGAGCCTAAATATCCTAGAGTTGCAAAGGCAGACGTAGATGACAATGTTACACCAAAAGAGAATGTTCCAGAGGATCATGATATGGAAGAACCATAAAGACCTATGGATCCACCCTAAGAAATGATTACATCATTGATGTAGATACTTCCAATTATGAAGAAGTAGTTTACAAGAAAGTATGGAAGGATTCCATGATCAAAGAATACTGATCCATTATGAAGATTGATGTTTGGGATGTGGTTTGGACACCAAAAAGGAATTTAGTTCTGAATTTGGATATACAAGCTGAAGCATTCATCAGATGGTAATATCGAGAAATAGGAGGCAAGGTTCAGGGATCCTGGTTTCTTCCAGAAAGAAGGAATAGATTAGAGCTATACTTGCCATAGTTGTAGTGATGAAATGGAAAATCCATCATATGGGTGTGAAAAATTATTTTTGAATGGCATAGTGGAAGAGGAAGTGTGTGTGGAACAACCACAAATATTTGAGACAAATGGCAGGAAGTCACTGTTATAGCCCAAAATGACACTTCTCTGCCTGTGACCACTTTCCCATGATTTCGTCGCATGTCGGCACTTCATGAAAGTCACTGAAAAAACACCTATATTTGAGGACCCATATCTTGAGTTCTGTAACTCCGTTTGACCTCATTTCTACACCGTTGGAAAGGTATTTCAGTTAGCTAAAACTTTCCAGAAGATACCAAAGTCTGAAAAATGCCCAAAAATACCATAAAAATGCGTTTTTTGTGTATTCATGACTCTCCTTATGTGCAACTCGCGAATCACTCGTGACTCTTGTGTTTTACAAGTCGCGAATGGATATATTCGCGGGTTGCTCTTGTGGAAACTCGCAGATCATTCGCGGGTTGTCCTCCTTCATAGTCGCGAATATGTCTCTTAACATTTAAACATAAAAACATGCCTTTTGGATTAGTTTGGGTAGTTTTCCAACTGACTTCTTCAGTTGTAACCACTTTGGCTTCACCCCTAACTCTTCTTTATCATATAAATAGAGGTAGGGAGGTCCATGAAAGGGGACTTGGCTTTATGCATTGTTATGCTGGAGGAATCGGGACTCTCTTTTCCCACACCTTTGCCCTGGAAGTCTTCCCCTTGTGTTGCAGAGCTTGGAGACTGATTTCTTTGGAGAAGAGAAGCAGTAGAACCAGATCGAGGTTTCGTGAAGTCCCAAACCTGAAGAGAATGTATACTTGTACTTATTTTCAGGATTAATAAAGATGTGATGTCCTTCTTCTTCCCAAATCATTGTTCAATGTGTGATTGAATCTCTGTTTATGGTCATATGATGATGTTATTTAGATCATTAGTTCAGATTTATTTGATTATCATTTCTTTATATGTGGTCATAATGGTTTGAGGAAGGTATAACTTGTTTTGCAGGTCTCTTGGAGCGAGAGGAGCAAGAGGAGGATTGAAGAGAAAGCTTGGACCAGCCTTCAGTTAGTCAGGTGTGGAATTTTCTCATCTCTGAATCTTGCTTATATATGCTTGCTGAACATTGTGCATCTCTCTTTCAACCCCAGTACGTTGATGGCCTCTTAAACCCTAGCCATAGGATACTTTCCTTTACAACAGAAGTGGCGACTCCGCTGGGGAGAGCCTTGTCTGTTTGGGGTTTCTCTTGATTTCTTTCAGCCTTTTGCATTGTTTCAGGTCATTCTTGCCACTTAGGAACACTTTATAAATCTGATAGCACACTTCCCCTACCTTCTTAAGGTGGTTTTTGACCTTTTTGGGAATTTTTCCACCCATTCGCGAGTTGTTGTTCTAGACAGTCGCGAATACAGTCTTGTATTTGTGAGTTGCTTCACTGAACAGTTGCGAGTCATTCACGACCTTCCCTTATAGACAGTCGCGAATGGCCCTTTAAATAGTGTTTTTCCTCTTTTGTGATTTTTCTTCTATTTGAAGGTGTTTTGGGTAGGTCTTTTAGGGTCCTCTGCAGGTGCATGACTCTAGGGAGTTAGTGTTATCCTTTTTGGTTGTTCTTTATCTATGTGGTAAGCCCTTTTATAGCATTAGTTTTTGCTCTTTTCTCTTCCCCCCATATCCTTTACTTGGTTAGATTTTTGGCTTATGTTTTTGGTCAGCCTCTGTTTGTGATCTTTGGCTGATTTCAGAATCTTGTTGGTGCTGGTTTCCTTCTTCTTTTGCTGGTTAACTTCACCATGCCAAAATAGTTGTCTTGTCTCTTATGCAAGCCTTTCTTCCAAGTAGGGTTTATACTGACTTTAGGGCATTCTAGAGTTTGTTTGGTGGTTGTATAGCAGAGTTCCTTTTGCTTTGTTCTTATTATCTGCATACTTTGCTTTGTAGGTAGTTTTTCTTTTGCATTTATAAAAGAAAATTAAAAAGAACCTATACTTGTTTTTGCTGCTTTCCCCTCACCTCCTTCTTTGGCTTGACCTTGTTGGACAAGGTACTGAGCAGCCTTTGTTTGTAGGTTTAGATTGATACTTAGGACTGCTTGACCTTTGTTTATATCGGTCTTTTTGCTCAGTTTCTTCATTCCAAAGTTGTTGGCTTGTTTACCTTTGTAAGCCTTCTTTTCAAGAGAGGTTATATCCTAACTTTAGGGAAACCTAGGGTTTGTTTTTGGGGTGTAGAGTAGTTGTCTATTTTCTTTGCTTACAGTACTTGCTTGCATTAGTTAATAGGATGATTTTTCTTTTGCATTTATAAAAGAAAAATACAAAAACATATGTTTGCTTTATATGCATGTAGATTAGGTTTTTAGTCTAGATTGCATGGCATATCATTGTTTTTGAAAAAATATAAAAAGAATTTGTTCTTTTTTGGCTTTCAAGTTTTCTATTTGAAAATATAAAGAGAATAGTTTTTGCTTTTTGCATTTCATATCTCTTTGCTTAGTCATTTCGTTTCAATTTTGAGTCAAAACACCACATAAGTTTCATGCCATTTACCCTCTGACTAAAAACAACCCTTAAAATAAACGATATAATTTAAAATTTACTAGTAAGTTTTATTTTATAGGGTCATACACCAACTAGCTCAGGCTAGACTTGTGGATTAGGGAGTTTCAACTCTCCAAAAGTGTTAAAATTTCAGACGTAGTTGGCCTATCACTAGGTAAATCCTTTTCTACTTTGATTGTATCTGGGAAGCTCCTCTCAAATGGGAGCTAAGCACTAGGCCGCGTGGAGGCTTAGACAGAGGAGATAACCCTCCGAATCCTTGTCAAAACGTAACTCAGGAATTTTACGCATCTGGGGATTCTGTCATAGACAGAGTTTCGGGCTTAGCTACCTTGCCCATGCGTACGAGTTCGGCTGACGACTGTCCCCCCAGACTGTCAATTTAGTTAAGGTAGCCTCTAGTCTCTTTGACATCTAGGGTTCATACACAGGTACACCGGAAGGTTATTTCTGGTTGACCTTGGACGAGCTTGGAAGGTAACCCTTGTGGAAAGTACAGCAGGGTGGTGGGTGATTCCTTCGCTTGTGCCTAAGAACAACCTCAAGGACGCCAAGTAATCGTTCATCAACTTTCTTCTGGAAAGTACATCTTATACCTGTTTGTCTGTTTGGGCTTTAGGAATTTTTTAGTGAGTGCTGTGTGGTTTGTCTGTACTTAGTGGGCCTTTAGGTGTCTGCTTTGTAATTTTGGTTGACCATCAACCTCAAACCTTGTCTCTTGTTTTGAAACTATGGCTAGCACCCCTTCGAACACCAACCAAGAGATCCCCATGATGGGAGCTCCTTGTCCTATTCTTCTCACAGGGAATGTTGGTGTTCCCTTGATGGCCACCTTGAATCTTCCGGGATTCACCCTAGGGCTACTGGTGTGGTTGTTTTCCACTCCAACTGTCCTGAATGCTCATGATGCTTCTCAAGTAAGCTCCTTATATCAAGGGCATCAAAACACTGCTTCCCCTTCACATGTAGTTAATTCTCCTCCTCCTTCTACCTCATGCGGTGAAAGTACTGATACTAGTAACCGACAGTCTAAAAGGAGTAAAAGAAGGAGGAATAGGAAGAAATCACATAAGCAAGGGGGCACCCGTTCAACCTCTGCAAGTCAAGTTGAACCTCACCACCCAGCCTCGGTTGTTCAGGATGGGGGCACCCATCCAACCTCTGCAGGTCATGTTGGATGTAGTCACTCAACCTCTAGTGTTCACGTTGAGTGCACTCGTTCAACCTCTGGTTTTCAAGTTGAACCTTCCTATCCAACCTCTGTTGTTCATGTTGGAGCTATCCATCCAGCCTCTGGTGATCAAGCTGGTGGGATCCTTCCAACCTTTTCAGGTCATGTCGGATCCGTTCACTCAGCCTCTGGTGTTCACGTTGAGTGCACTCGTTCAACCTCTGGTGTTCAAGTTGAACCTCCCCATCCAACCTCTGTTGTTCACGTTGGATCCGTTCACCCAGCCTCTGTTGCTCACGCTGGGGGCACACACTCAACTGGTGCAAAGCATGTTGATCCTAACCATTCAACCTCTGTTGTTCACGTTAATGGTTCCCGTCCAACCTCTACAAGTCATGTTGGACCCAGTCTCTCAGCCTTTGTACTTCACGCTGGAGACAATTCGTCAACCACTGCGAGTCATGTTGACATTGTTGACAAGTCTACCCGTTCAAAACACAAGCTCAAGTTTCCTTGTAAGCTTTGTGAGGGAGACCACCTTACTTATAAATTCCCTTCTATTGCAGAGGTGCGAAGATTTTGGATTCATGGTCATCCCGTTTTTGAACATTATGGAGTCTCTCAACAACCAGCCTCTCTTAGTGAGGTTGGACCCAGTCACCCAGCCTCTGTTGTTCACGCTCGGGGCAAACTCTCATCCTCTGCAGGTCATGTTGAGAGCAAACAGTCAGCCACTGCTAGTCATGCTGATACCGTTGAGAAAACTGGTCGTTCGAAGCATCATCTTAAGTTCCCTTGTGTGTTATGCAAGGGAGATCACCTTACTCATCTGTGCCCTGCTATCCCAAAGGTGTGAAGAGAATGGTCCAAGACTCATGGATTTTGTTCTTCTGAACACCCTATAGTTTCTCAACATCCTACTCAACCTTTGGTTCATCAAGTGGTTGAACAAATCTCAGATTTGGTCGACCCCACTCTTCTTTCAGAGAGTGCTCCTTATGTGATTGAACCAATGTCATCTTTGGTCAATCCAACTCTCCCTTCGGAGAGTGATTTTCATGAAGCGGTTGAATTGATTCCA
>LPNX010659378.1:0-19199 GCA_001517045.1 Pseudotsuga menziesii | reverse complement strand
AGTCTGACCTTCTTTTGGATGTTGGTTCAGTTGTGACTAAGTCTAACCCTGATTTGCCTAGTAAGCCTAACTTTTCTTCTTATGTTGGTCTTGTTGAGTCTTTGGACTTTTCTGTTGAACCGCAAATTAGTGATCCTGCTGAGTTTGATTTTTCTTATGAATTTTTCGACTCCTTGGATATTGAGTTTGTTCCTGCAAATTCTATCTCCCTTGATGATTTTTTCCCTCCTTCTGAGGTTGATATTATTGCTTGTAAACCCTCGAGCCTTGGTTCTATAGAATCTTCTTCGATTGATTCTGCCTTGACTTTACCTTTTGTAGAAGATAGCAAAGTCACATCTGTTTCTTCTAAAGTGACCCGCATCAGATAGTTTCTTCTGAATATGATCCTGATGTTGTTGTTTCTTGGAGACAGGATTCTTAGTTGGATTCACAACTGTTTACTGAACTCACCTTGTTGTTCAAGTCGTAATTGCATTTGCATGTGCCCTGCTCGCGCTTATGAGCCTAATGCCGGCTTCCATGCTTTTAGCTCGTTGTATAAGCCCTCATCTTTGTTCTCATCACCGCTCAGCCTTGTATCATTTTTCCTTTGCAACTTGACACCCTTTACCTTGAGGAGACGTTCCCCGAGTGTCCTTATCTTGCTCACTTTCCTTGCATTATGCATAGGTTTGTTCCTTGTGCTTGGAACTAGTTTCGCCTGCCTATGACACTCGTCTCCTCGCATTTAGAGCATTCTTTCTGCTCTCCTTTGAGCTCTTTAAAAACAGTAAGGAGGCCGCGAGTTGACTTTTCCGGACTCGTTAAAACTTCATGGGAAAGACTTTGAGTTTCTTTAGGCCCAAGTCTGACTCCTTAAAATAGACTTGACTGTCGAGTAAACTTGTTCATTCAGGCTCATTAAGAATATGTGAATGGGCATCCACATTGGTGGTAGGTTATCTCTTTCTCAGACCATGTGGAATAATACGAGAAAGGATCCCTCTCTTTTCTACTGAATTGAGAAGAGTATTCTCAGGCATAGGTTTATCTCTTTTCTGGACCTGAGGGACTAAACTTACGGAAAAGGAACCCCCGGTATGAGCTTAGTTTTCTCTTTTTCGTGCTCTGGACCAAAACATGAAAAAGATTTCGAGTGTACTTTATGTCTTTGTCATGCTCCTTAAACCCTAAAGAACAAAGCATCAAGTTTATTGTTGTAAGCTCCATTTCTCGTAATCAAATGGATCTTTCCGAGTGATCTTTCCTTCCTTCACACTCGTAAAACTCAGGCTGTATATGCTGCTTTTGAAGGAGCGTTGGGTAGGTGGTAGTTTAACCTTTTTCGGACCTTCCTGACTAAGTACGAAAAAGGTGCACATTTTCTTCTTCGGAAGTCAAGAGAGTTCTTCTTTGGTTTGTTTTATACTTTTTCGGCCTCAGGAGACTAAATTGTACGAAAAAGGACCCCCCTGGAGTCTTCTTTGGAGTTTTCAGACTCTCTAAACTATGAAAACATCGTCGAGCATGTACTAGTTCGGGCTCCTAAAATCCACGAATTAGTGCCTGATCAAGCATTCTTCTTTCTTTTCTTCGAGCTTGTCAAAAAATGAAGATGGTCCCGAGTTTGCTTTCTTGGACTCGTTAAACCTTTACAAGAAAGAAGGGAAGGGGAAGGTTTATTTCCATGTATTTTTACATCATGGCAGCAAGTCTTGTTTCCTTGAACAAAGCACCAGTTTTGAGTCTATCAACAGTTGGGTCCTAGTCTTTTGACCTTATCCTGATTCAGAGTTTTCTTACTCCTCCAGTTGGTCTTTTTTCCAATTATATGGGGAATCTATCAATGTCTCCTACATTGCAGATTTGTTTCGTTGGTCCTTTTGTGTCAAAAGCTGCCTAAGTCACTTTTGTGTCGTGCTCACTGTTCAAGGATTAAACCTTTGTTGGCCATTCTGTAGTTGCCTTGACCTTTTGTGTCGGCCATTCCCTGGTATCCGTTCATTACATCATGTCTTCAGCGGTCCTTTTTTGTGAAATTCAGTACCAATTGCAGATCCAATTAGTCTTTGACTTACCTCATGTTGGATGATGAAGGATGCCTTAATGCCTTCCTTCCAACGGATCTCTTCCTATCGACTGCAACACCTCTTGCTCTGGGAACGAGATTTAGAGTTTTATGACAGTACCTTGGGAATTGTTGTCCTCAATGGCAATTTCCCTCGCTATTGGGTAGTGGGAATACCTTAATGTCTCCTACTCGATAGATTCTTCAAGTGTTCGACTTCAAGTCCTTGTAATCACACTTATTAGAATGTACTAGGTACCTTGGGAACCATTTTCATTAATGGTGGTTTCCCTTGCGTTTGTTAACGGTTCTCTTTATTGACCGGTAATCAAACGGTTTCCTCCATGTTCGACTTCAACTCCTTTATTCGCATGGTTAGGATTCATACCTTTTTTGGGCGGTTTGGATTGAAGACCTTGGGCCGACAGTAGCATTGTCATCTTTTTGCTATTGCCCAAGTTGCGCAAGACCTTGTTATACTTTGTATGACATTTTACTGAGACATAGATCCACCTTGTATTTTTGTGGCTATGATCGATTGTTGAGCATGGATCCACCTTGTTCATTTGTGGCCATGACTCCTTTAGATTTGATATGGCGCCCTTTTGCATATTGAGCGACCATGATAGTTTCATCAGTTATACATATGTTGGATCCGCCTTTATATTTATGGAAATTTTTTGTATATGGACATGTATGTACCAGAGATCAGTTTTTCTGACATTTATCTCTCTTTCAGGTATCTTCACTCGAGCCTTTTGATCTTGGATTCTCTGCTCCCTCCATACTCAGTTGTTTCCTTTATAATGTATTTCGGTTATCGTCTTCTCCTCTAACCTCACACATTAGGGGGCATCTGTTATAGCCCAAAATGACACTTCTCTGCCTGTGACCACTTTCCCATGATTTCGTCGCATGTCGGCACTTCATGAAAGTCACTGAAAAAACACCTATCTTTGAGGACCCACATCTTGAGTTCTGTAACTCCGTTTGACCTCATTTCTGCACCGTTGGAAAGGTATTTCAGTTAGCTAAAACTTTCCAGAAGACACCAAAGTATGAAAATGCCCAAAAATACCTTAAAAATGCGTCTTTTGTGTATTCGCGACTCTCCTTATGTGCAACTCGCGAATCACTCGCGACTCTTGTGTTTTACAAGTCGCGAATGGATATATTCGCGGGTTGCTCTTGTGGAAACTCGCGTATCATTCGCGGGTTTTCCTCCTTCATAGTCGCGAATATGTCTCTTAACATTTAAACATAAAAACACGCCTTCTGGATTAGTTTGGGTAGTTTTCCAACTGACTTCTTCAGTTGTAACCACTTCGGCTTCGCCCCTAACTCTTCTTTATCATATAAATAGAGGTAGGGAGGTCCATGAAAGGGGACTTGGATTTATGCATTGTTATGCTGGAGGAATCAGGACTCTCTTTTCCCACACCTTTGCCCTGGAAGTCTTCCCCTTGTGTTGCAGAGCTTGGAGGCTGATTTCTTTGGAGAAGAGAAGCAGCAGAACCAGATCGAGGTTTTGTGAGGTGACAAACCTGAAGAGAAGGTATACTTGTACTTGTTTTCAGGATTAATAAAGATGTGATGTCCTTCTTCTTCCCAAATCATTGTTCAATGTGTGATTGAATCTCTGTTTATGGTCATATGATGATGTTATTCAGATCATTAGTTTAGATTTATTTGATTATCATTTCTTTATATGTGGTCATAATGGTTTGAGGAAGGTATAACTTGTTTTGCAGGTCTCTTGGAGCGAGAGGAGCAAGAGGAGGATTGAAGAGAAAGCTTGGACCAGCCTTCAGTTAGTCAGGTGTGGACTTTTCTCGTCTCTGAATATTGCTTATATATGCTTGCTGAACATTGTGCATCTCTCTTTCAACCCCAGTACGTTGATGGCCTCTTAAACCCTAGCCATAGGATACTTTCCTTTACAACAGTCACATGCGTGCAAATTGAAAAATCACTTATATGGATTGAAGTAGGCACCTAGGATGTGGTATGGAAGAATTGATAGTTTTATGATGATCTTGGGATTTACCAAGAGTAAAGCAGATCCCAACATTTACCGTGAATGTTTTGGATGGAAGACCAATGATATTCTTATTATATGTGGATGGCCTATTTCTAACAGGGGATGAGAAGCTTGCCATTGAGTGTAAGAGTGAGCTTGCTGCAGATTTAGAGATGAAAGAACTTGGTATGATGCATTATTTCTTAGGTCTAGATGTGTGACATAGGTCCATACAAGATTTTCCTTAATCAAGGAAAATATGGTGTAGAGATCCTGAAGAGATTTGGGATGTTGAATTGTAAACCCATTCCTAGACTGATGGTGATGAACATGAATTTATTGAGTGATACTTATTCAGAGACAGTGGATGCCACCATGTACAGATAAATGATTGGTTCATTCATGTATTTGATGAACACTAGACTATATATATTCTTTCTAGTGAACATGTTGAGTTAGTATATGGTTGAATCGAGAGGTGTTCACTTGATAATGGAAAAGAATGTGATGAGGTACCTGAAAGGTACAATTTTTTATGGACTCAAATATGTTTTGGATTATGAGATAAGAATGCAAGGCTACGTTGATTCAGATTGGGCTGGTAGTGTTGCAGATCGAAAGAGTACATCAAGATGTTACTTCAGCCTGGGGTCAACTATGATCTCGTGGCTCAGCAAGAAGAAAAATAGTGTGGAACTTAGTATGCTCGAGTCAAATTATATAGAAGCATGTTCAACAAGTAGTGAAGCTATGTGGCTTCAGAAGTTACTTGCAGGGATGTTTGATCTCAAATTGGAGGTGATTTGTATCTTTTGTGACAACCAAAGTTTTATAAAGTTATTCGAGAACCACTTGTTTCATTAAAAGTCCAAGCATATCAAGATCAAGAGCCATTATATCTAAGACATGGTGTAGAGGGGAATTGTGAAGCTCTGGTATGCTACGTCATACGAGCATATATATCTGATACATGTTGACCAAGCCTCAATTAAAGGTAAAGTTTGAGTACTTCAGGGACAATCTTGGCATGGCGCATAATGACTTCCCTACCTAAGAGGAAGTGTTGAGTTACAAATGTGATTCCAGGATCAATAACACACTACGTGTGGCAATAACAGGTAGTCATTCATGGGAATGGTATCGAGTAGGGAACAAGTCATCCTAACCTTGTACAATGTCAAGATGCCCAACCTTTAGGGATGGAATACCAAGTCACGCGGACTGGTGATGCCCAACCTTCGAGCTAGAGAGCCAAACAGAGTGGGTTGGATAGTTCCTAGCATTGTGCTAGATGGATAGTGTGTGTGCACTAGATCTCCTAACCCTTGTGGTTAGATTCCAAGTCATTGTGGACTAGTTCCTTAGTGGTTCCAATCTAGAAGGGATAGCTTTCAAGCAAGTTATCCAAATTGTGTGAGCTGGATGTTCAATGTGTGAGATAGATGCCTCGTTTGATATGAGCTAGATAAAGTCATGTAATGGCATAAGGTCTGAAAGGACATCAAGAACCATAAGTTTTGAAAGGACGATGAGGTTGTACCCACTAGTGAGATGCTACGTGTAGTGTCAAGGTCCTAGATCCATGATGTGGATAATGGATTTCTCTTACATAAATTCTACTGATGGATAGATTCATGAAATTCAACAAGTAAATGGTCAAAGAATGCAGTTGTGCAGAAGCATCATTGAAGATAGTGCTCGAAGAATACCTTCCTTGCTAAGAAGGAGCATTGATGTTTTATGTAGCTTCAGAAGATATTCTTATTGTATTTGCTAAATTTAATAGCCTTAAAAGAATAATGCTAAAACATACTCTCAATAAATCAAGTGAAAATAGAAAATTAATCCCCACAGAAATCACTAGGTAAAAATACCCCAGTCACTAGGTAAAACTGCCCCAACACTGGGTAACACTGTACCCCAACGCTGGGTAAAACTGCTCAACTAAACTCATCCCTATAGTGAAAAAATCGTCAATAAAAGAGTATAAATAAGGGGGGCACATTCCTCATTTGGATACACAAGCAAGTTTGCTCAAGCTAGTGAAACAAGTGTGCAAGAGAGAGAAAGAGTAGCCGGAGGAAGACTTATCTTGGGGTTATCTTATCTTATCTTTACTTCTTGGGTATTTTTCGTAGGAGAGCTTTAGCTTTTCGTTGTTTTGACATGTACTTTGTTGATAAATCTACACTGAAGAATTTTGCTAGGTTTTCTTCCCTTGAAAGGTTTCCGAGAGGTGAATTATTTGTGTATGTTGTGAATGTCTTTCTTTTAGTGATCGTTATGCATGTAGTTATATTGATATGCTATATTTTGAATTAAATATGTACTAACATAACTGCTTAAGTAGACTTTTTAACAAAAGAAATATGCCTTATTATAGTCTTCTCATAGAAGCAAGCTTTCCTCCCATAGAGAGCATTGCTTTGAAAAGGTACTTGATGTACAAGTGCAATATAAATAACATGGGAGACCATAGAATTCCTAAAATTGCCTTAAATTTAAGTTAGAACCATCATCAGATCAAGAAAGGTTGGCACAAAGATACCATATCTTGGTTAAATCATTGGGGGATAAACAAAAAATGCAACTTTGCAAAATATTGATAACTTAAAAAATACTATTACATCTAAGTTTAAAGAGAAATTGTGGGGTGAAAATGATTTAGAGCCTAAAAGAAAGCTAAGATACTACAAGGAGGTTATTAACCCTAATATAGAAGACCAAACACAACTCTCTATTTTAACTAGCTTGAAGAAAAAAACTAACATAGACATAATAAGAACAAACTCTCATGAGCTTCATAGTGAAACATGGCATTGGAAAATTCCTAAAATGCCATGGGAAGATAGGATTTGTCATCTTTGTGAGCCCAAGAAAGTTGAGGATGGAAATCACTTCCTCTTAGAGTGCCATGTGTACAACCACATTCTTTATTATAATACTAACCTATATCTAATCTTTTAAGTTGTCAAAACTATGGTGATCTCTGTACACTCATTTCTAATCTGCTTGAGCATATGAATATTTTGTTACAACAAACAAAGTGGTTTCTTAAGGTCTAATAGACCGGCATTAACTATCACCATTAGCATAGTCACGATGGGGACGGTGTACCGGTGAGTCCGAATGTACGTAACCCACTAGCCTTATGTTCGATTCCGGCAAGGTCTTGACACAAAAAGTAAGTTAAGGCCCAACACTCTCATGTGTGAAAAAACAATTATTATCATCATCAACATCAATAAAAAAAAATCTTTGAAACCTAAATACATATAACTTTTATCATTATAAAAATATTTAACAAACTTAAATATTATTATTATATTTAATTTTTTATTTTTTATTTTTTATAAATATATCTTACTAAAATAAAGTAAAGTAGATATTATAATTGATCAAACTTTATTAAATAAATTAAAATAAATATTTTAATTGATCAAACTTTATTAAATAAATTATTCTAATAATCATTCATAAAATCTTGAATATATTTTATCATATTAAACACAAACTCCAAATCGAAACTTTTAAATGTGAAAGACACGTCCATTACTTAAAGAAGTCACATTAATTGGCAATGGTATAGGCCTACATCGACACAAGCACCAATTCAAACTATCAAAATGATGAGAGAAAGGACAATCCTTTTTCGAAAAACGATATTTAGTGACGGTGCATTCCATTTTCATTTGAAAAATATGTGGAAGGTCCCACTATCTTAATTTATGTGCTGCAAGCTAATATATTATTTATATTTTAAAAGGAAATATTCGATACTAAAATTATCTAAAAAGATTAGTGACGAAACAAGATTTAAAAGGCATAAATGTCTTTTTTTATAAATAATTAATTATGTCATAATTAGTTAACTTGTATTAATTTTTTAAAACAAATTAATAATAAGTTTCTTTAGGTTTGATAGATCTAATTTTAGAGAGCTAATTTTAAAGAGCGTTAACTATCATCATTGGTTACATATAATTATATAAATTGTTATATAATTATAAATAAAAATAGATATTGTCATGTGGTAATTAGGTAATAATAATTGAGATCACAAAAACTAACATATCATATCTTATATATCACTATAGATTTATTCTAAATCTAAATTTATAAGTACTTATAGAAATCCAAATTTTATGTTGGATTGGGCTTTAAAATACTTCGTTCTTTTAAATGTAATTAAGGAAAAATTTACATAAAAAAAATTAAATCCCTATAAATACTTAATAAATACAAGTTTAAACTAAATCTATCATATAATAAATAGTAACCAATAATACATATCCTTACTACTATTTTAACAACAAATAAGTTGTAATACATTTTATTACCTCAATAAAAGCTATACATTTTCCTTTCAATAATCAAAACTTAACTTAAATATAAACTAGTGAACGAACCATTTGCATCGATCGGACGACCTGGCTTGCCTAAGCGGTCACTTCCGACATTGCCACTTGCCAGTGGTCGATCGGGCAAATAGGTATACGTTTTCCTTTCGTTACATTTCATAAATTTTGAAATTAAAATAATCAAAAACTTAACTTCGAGCGCAAGTCTTCATAGTCGCTCTGTCAAAATTTCAGGTGACAACCTGTGGGCTGTCCTTGACGGTTCACAAACATTTCGTTTTGTTCTCCATATCTTTAAGGTAGACAATTCGTCTTGGTAAATTACAATGTGTACAGGCGAAATTTCCAAGAAAGAGAATACGGATACTTTTGAAAAAGCTGGTAAGAAATTGACTGAACGTCATGCAGTGTATGATTATTATTGACCTCAGCGATCGCCAGCATGGCTGATTCATATTAGCTCCTATCACCGACTCCATTATTAATTTATAAAGTCCTCCTCCTTGAGGCAATTGCAGATTACTGCTTCATTGAGAAGGTCTTCAAGGTTTCTACATTCTCGCAGCTGTCAAAATGTCTCAGGTAACCTATCTTTTTGGTTTTTTAGGTTATAATGTGGCATGAATTCTGAATTCTGCAAGTGATTATGCAGAAAATAGTGATGAAAGTTGAATTAAATTGTGAAAAATGCATACGGAGGGCCATGAAAACCCTTTCAGGAGTCCAAGGTAAATTTTCGATTTATTTATTTTGCACTGTTGTGAAGCAAAGCCGGTTTTCAAAGCTTCAATAATTTGTACTGAATCTTAGCAGGTCTTTGGTTTTCAAAACTTCGATAATCTGTACTTAATTTTTAGCAGGTCTTTGGATCCATTGCAGGTGTTCTCTCTGTAACGGTTGACGAAAAAGATAAGAAGATCACTGTAATTGGAGATACAGATCCAGTGTACCTCACTGATAGTCTCAGGAAATTCGGATTCGCAGAGCTGGTCAGTGTCGGACCTTCTAAAGAACCAGAGAAGAAGCCTAATCCCGAGAAGAAGCCGGAAACTGAGAAAAAGGCGCCCGAGAAGAAGCCTGAGCCTGACCAAAAGCAGTCCGACAAAAAGGCTGCCGAAAAGCAGGAGTCATTGCAACAGAACTATACTTATGTCATTCTTCCAACAAGCTGCGATCACAGCGGCAGTTACACTTATTACTGGGCCGAGGAGAACCCCAGTTCTTGCTGCATTCTTTGAATTTCTTGATCCATCTTTTAATTAAATAATTTAAGTCAATAAGTTTCTTTTATGAGTTTGTATTCGTCTGATCTGCATATGGAAACTGCTTTGCCGTGTCTTGTATGGCTAGTGAGTTTGTATTCGTCTGATCTGCATATGGAAACTGCTTTGCCGTGTCTTGTATGGCTAGTGATTACCAGAGCCTGTTTGCCGTGTCTTGTATGGCTAGTGATTTACAAGAGCTTTGGCAGGCTCTGGAAAGACGGCGATTTCAATAATGTTGTGTGGAAGTAGGGTTTGTCATATTAATTTCAGGGGGAAATGCATATAATTATTGAAATTGTACAGATTTGTGAGCTCCTCGGACTCAGATTTCAGTCCTGGTTTCAATAATGTTGTCTGGAAGTAGGGTTTATCATATGAATTTGAGGGGGGAATGCATAGAATAATTTAAAATGTACGGATTTGTGACCTCGTCGACACAGATTCGGTCTCTTTTGCAAGAATTTTCCAGCATGTAATCTTTAGACATGACTACATGATTGTATAGCTTGTCGTATAATATTATTTGGCTGTCATTGTTTCTAGTACTAATTCAAGGTGCCATCCGCACAGATGTATTTTTCATTTTAAATTATAAACACTGTTGAAATTCTTAATCATTGAATCTGGGGCAGTTGTGATACACTGCTATTATCGCTTTGACTCTAATTAAATCTGAGCACGGTTTAATAAAGAAATATTCGTAACTTCCCATATGATAACAAATTTGTAATAATATAATATAATGGCATAGCATTGTAGTCTAGTTTATATAATAAAAAATAAAACTATCATACCAGATATTATTATTAAATTAAGATATCAAATTTTATGTTTCAGTTAGTTCGAAATGACTTGTCATTGTAGATATCTATGCGAGACAGACTTTGTCAACAGAGTTTTTGATGTCCCGCCTCTTCTTAATCGCTGGAAAAGTTGATGGAATCCCTGGTTAATGACTTTAGTGATGCAAGGGAATGCTGCTTTTTTTTTAACTCTTTTCCAATGTAAATGATACATAATTACTTTATAAAATAAGTTCCTACGCGGCAAGGCTTGGAGAGCTTGAATTGATTGATTGGAGCGGTAGTTATTGAGTTTTCCATCAAAGTTGAAAGTTGAAATTCCAAAAACTCCAGAACTTTTCAAATGTATGGACTTAACAATGTAATTATAAATGTTTGACTGAGTGTGGGTTGTTTATATATTATTAAAAAAAGTCTAATCAATTGAACAAAGTGTTTGTGTTTTTGATGGTTATTCGTGAGCATTTTGCTCATAAATTTCAATCCTTGGTTACAAGGAACCAAGGAACTTCAAAAGAACTGGTGACCTTCTAAGTTTTATGTATTTAACAATTAAGTTTGATGTATTTAACAATTATCCTTCTAAGTTTTATGTATTTAACAATTAAGTTTGATGTATTTAACAATTATGTATATATTGTATCCTTTGAAAAGATTTTATGTATTTAACAATTATGTATATGTTGTATCCTTTGAAAAGATAGGCAATAAAAGAGTAGAATGTACCCTTGTATTGGCATCAACATTTGTATATATATTTTTAAGGAGAGGCTTGGTTTTGTTGTTTTAAGGTATTTTTTTTGGTTATAAATGTTATTTTTCTTTTACTTGAACTTATATGACAGGGATTTAAGGTTATTGTTTATTCTTTTCAAAGCTTTTTACAGTTGAAGATCATTGTTTACAGATAATCACTTGTAGCAGTTTAACATCTATGGGTCATTACTTATCTATATTTACCATTTATCAATATTTACCAGCCACAAGTTTAGTAGCTAAGCTATTGAAAATTATATATATATAATTAAAAAAAAATTATTTGTTTTCTTATAAATTTGAACATTATAAAATTGAATTGCAATAAAGATATTCTAAAGTAACATTACAGAATTGAATTGCAATCAAGGTATTCTAAAGTATTGAGTCTCTTTAATCATCAACAATAATTTCTTTAATATAAAATTAATATAAAATTATAATGTTGATAAAAATTACTCACCTAACTTTACCATATACCTCTCTTCTTAGTCTATATTTCTCTTTCTGTTGTGAAGAATATATAACTCAAAATATCAATCCAACACACTCAACAAACTATATCAGAGTACCTATATCAGTAATAATTAGTTTACTATATCAAACTCTCCTTCACTTGAGTTATTTTTTCCTAATCTCCTACGAGGCTGCAAATATAAACCAATTGAAAGAAAGGAGAGGATGTAAACTATAACCCTATTGCTTATATACTCAGAAATGCATATATTGATCTTATTTTCTTTCACTGAAAATCAAATAGTCAGAGAATCTTTTGTTGCTTTTGTATTGGAGTCGTACTCTCCAAGTTGTAATGGGGTCTGAAAGCAAATTCCTAGTACTTCTCTTTAACATAAAAGTCCAAGAATGGGCAGCTTAAACAACATCATGATTGCATGCAAGGAATACTTTTGTTGATTAGTTTTGGATTAGTGCTCTCCAAGTTGTATTGGGGTCTGAAAGCAAATTCTGTCACACTTCTCTTTACAATAAAAGTCCAAGAATGGGGTGTACCTTAGAGAACATCATGATTGCATACCACATTTTTCGCATCAAGTTAATTCGGTTCGCCTGCTTTTCATCCTGTTGAATATACATAAGAAAGATCAACCCTAAGCACTGTCATAATTCTCTTCACGACTAGCTCATAACTCTATTCAACTTTACTACTTCGAAATAGAATTAGACTTTCATAAATTCAAAGGATTGAAAACATGGAGAATGTAAATTAGTGAGAAATTTACGCCTCGAAATCATCATTTTCATAATAGTTTGGAGACATTTAAGCGCGTATACCTTTAAAAGAATAATTCTGGAATGTTTTTGGCAAAAAGCTGAATAACGCTATTAGCTCTTACATGACAGTGTATTTGTAGTAAAGAATAGGGAAACCACTTAAATGTGCAAAAAAAACATTCACATCAGTGCAACTGTTATAATGAAAAGAGGAATGTCTCCATATGGATTGTACTCTTCGTCCTTTAAAGTTCTTAGCCCATAGCCCATATCCATTTTGAAAACTTTCACTCAGATGTAGTTATACAAATTTGTAACAAAGAATGTTGTATTAACGTTGCCTTGTAATGGACAAAAATACTTGCCATAGATTGTAAGAAATCGTGAAGCCTCAACCTCCTTTGAAGAGTGTAGTGCCCCACCATATTGCACTTTCATTATTTATATGGTGAGCTATTGCAATGTCAAACAAAATTTTATTTATAAGTTTGAAAGATTTTTTTGATAGGATTTGCAAATTATTATTTTTTATTTGAGGTACATCTATTACTTCACAAATATATATAAAGGGAGCATTTCAGATTTTAAGATTTTTTTAAAGATTTCTTACTTGTATTAACTAGAGGTGCAATGGAGTAAGTGGGTGGAGCATGAGTGGTAAGTGATGTTCATGGAGGTATCACTTGGTTATTGCACTCTAGTACCCTAAGGGGTTTTTATTATTGAGGCGGTGATGTTGGTGTAATAGGAAGTTTTGTCACTTACCAGGTAGCATTTACTTGAGGTGCACAAGGAGCATCGACTACACCATCTCCAACAACATTTCTATTATGTTTGTAGTTACCACGTGGTCTAGGATGATCAGTGGTAGTGCCTTCCTTGAAAGGAGGTTGTAGTATACTACATGAGGTTATGATGGATGTAAAACATGCCTCCAAACGTAACACGACTCCATTCCATCTTTGGGGGTGAAAGTGTGGTTGTTATAGCATTCTAGCTAAACTACATATTACTACTTCACAATTATATATATATATATATTTTTGTGAGGTAATGGATTTACCTCAAACACTGAATAATAGTTAACTAGTTATATACACTTGGAATATTGTTGTGTTTGAGAGAGAATTGGTGCTCTAAAATGTTTTATAATTAAACATTGAGCTACACATGAAAGATGAAGGGTTGTTCCACCAAGCAAGGAAAATATTAGTAAAAAAGGTTGAGATCCATTCCCAGCAAATTCATAACTAGGGACTGCTAGCCAAGGCCCAACCCTCCTACTCATGTACCTAATCATTTTGAGATGTCAATTATCTTAGGTTGAGGGGATAACATGACCTCTAACCACATTATTAATTCACCAAATGGTAAGATGAGGAAGAAGGCTTAAGTATAAGCATCTTTCTACATTGCCACTTTGTAGTTTATTAACCTCTATTATTTTTCCAATTGAAAATCTTTAATTTTTTTTATATGAAGTAAGTTTAATTAGTTTTATTATTATGTATAAGTTTTTTTTAATATTGTCAATTTATGAATGCATTAAATGATAATATGATTGAGGCATTTAAAATTCAGAAAAGTGACTACACATAAAAAGCCCTTAGAGTTTGGAATTTACTGTGAAACAATTTTAGAGGAATCAAAATAAAAAAATAAAATGAAAACTTATATATATAATAAGAGCTTAAGTAGTAAGAGGATTGATATTTGGAGAAATACAATGACAGAAAAATAGAAGATTTGGAAAAATGTAAAGAAAGAAAACTAAAAGAATTAAAATAAAGCTTATATAAGAAGAATTTGAATAATAAAGGCAAATTGAAGTGGTGATTTAGAGAACAATGAAATAGAAGTTAATGAAGCAATATTATTTGTTTTTTATTAAGTCATGGATTTAATGAACAAGAGATTGAGAAAATATATAGTAGAGTCATGACCTTTGTTATAAAGGAATGTGATTTTTTTTTTACATTTTCTTTGATATTTTATTTTCATTAATTATATGAATCTAAAACTTCAATTATTTTCATTACATAAGATTATGGAATACCAAAATTCCATTTTGATTTAGAGGTTTTCTTTCTCACAGTTTTACAAATTCTTATGGATATGTGAAGGAACTAGATACAATCTAGTTTTTAATTAGTTTGGCATATTCTTAATGAGTGATTAAAATTTGAGAGTGAGTACTAATTCATGTTGAGGTAGGATTACTATATATATGTTATTAGAGTTAGTGTTTGAAATCTAAACCTAAGTGAATCATCATCTTTATTTAGTGTTTGATACATGATAAAAACTAGACATGAAAAGTTTACATTTTATGAAACAAATTGTAGTAGGAAATATTAAAATAGTTAATGTGTATTAAAATGCAATTTAGTCTATCTGCAATATCAATAATTATATTTTTTATTCTAATCATTCTCTTCCCTTCCTTATTATATTTTATATTCTAATCATTCTTCTCCCTTCCTTATTCAGTTTCCTCCCCTGGATCATCCATTGTTTAATTATTGCCGTTCAAAGTAATGTTTTTTTTAATATAATCCTTCTATAATTCCATTTTATATATTATTCATTTAATCCTTAAAGTTATCTTGGTTATTTAATTATATTTAACCAATTATAAACTATGCTCACACACACATTCTTTATTCACCTGTTTCATCCATTTTATTCATGCTTCTTAATTTATTCATAGTTTAATGTTTATTTCTAAAAAGAAAATTGTTTCATTTAAACATTTTTTTCTTATTTTAACATCTCTTTCTCTTGATTTCTTATCATTCATCAATTCTTAGCCATTTTAATTAATTATTTCTTATTTCTCATTTTTTTCTTCTTCTTTTACTTAGCTTAAATAGGTATTTTAACCATTTTACTTAAATGTTGAGTCCTGAGTGTTCATTCAATTGTGCACCTCTAAAATCCAAACTCCAACATAATATAATTCCAAAAAAACAACATAGTGGGTAAATGTTGTTCCAAAATATTGCATCACCGTAACAATTCAAAGATATTAGTTTTAGTTTTTTAGGAATAATTATGTTACCTACACCATATGTAGAGCTTAGGGAATGCTGACTCTTATAGATAAAAAGAAAGATAAACATAAAAACAACCAATTTGAATATTTCCATGTCTAAATAAAGTAAAAAAGGTAAAAAAAGTAAATGAATGAGAAACCTCTCCAAAGAGAAACACGCTTTTAGAAAATATAAATTGCATATGATAAGATAATATGATCATTCAAATAAGTATTATTAATGTATTTACAAGAGTCAAAAGAGGTTAAAAGAAAATAATGAGCCTCCCTAAAATAAATAACATAATGCCAAAAATAACTAACATAATAATTTAATCAATAAAAGTTATGAGAGTTATGACTAGTTACTTAACATGTTCTTCTCCTTCAAACATATTATTTCTCTTTCTCTACGGATTAATTAGTTATAAATGTTTTCATACCTAAGTAACATTTTCTAATGGTGAGTAGTTATTCAAAATTGATTGATTATAATTTATCTTCCAAAGTAGCATCTTGTAAGGGAAAGTAGTTATCCAACACTAATAAGCCTATTTATTGGGTTTTTCATCAGCCCATTAAGGTCTAAATCTCAAACTGTGTACTTTATCTTTTAAAAAAACCATTTTAACAATGTAAATATAGATATTTAACAAAGTGTCTCTATTTTTGATGGGTTATTGATTTGTTCATAAATTCCATCCCTAGTCACAAGGAATTCAAAAAAATGGTGACCAATTAAATTTATGCATTTAACAATTATATATAGGTTGTAATATGTAAAGTTATTCTAGTCTATGTGTTGTAATATATAAAGTTATACTAGTATATTTGTGTTATAAATTAGTTTTTTCATGATTTAAGTAATAAAATAAGAAATTTGTTTTATGTTTATTTTTCATTAAAATGATTTTATATAGATAAAATTATAAATATAAAGTGTTTTTAGAATATTGAATCTTTTTGGTATTAAAAAAAGAATTTTTCTTAATCTGAAATTATAATATAATACTGAAATTACTTACCAAAGTTTATTATAAAATATCAATCCAACACACTCAAGACGCTATATTATAATATATTATTTACTTCCACTTAAATTAAAATAAAATAAAATAATAAGATTTTTTATTTTTATTGATTTTGTTTTGAAATGGCACTCTCCAAGTTGTATTGGGTTCTCAAAGTAAATTTTTCGTACTTCTCTTAAACATAAAAGTCCAAGTATGGGTACCTTAGACAACATCATGATTACCTGCCCAAGATTCTTTGGTTGATTTTGTATGGGATTAGTGCTCTTAAACATAAAAGTCCAAGTATGGGTACCTTAGACAACATCATGATTACCTGCCCAAGATTCTTTGGTTGATTTTGTATGGGATTATTGCTCTCCAAGTTGTAGTGGGGTATGAAAGCAAATTCTTTGGACGTCTCTTCACCACAAAACTCTAAGAATGGTTACCTTAAACAACATCATGATTGCATGACACATTTTTTTGCATTGTTAATTAGTTCGCGTGTTTTTCAAGATACACGAGTTGAAAGATCAACCTTAAGCACTACTATGTCAGAACTCTTTTAACCTATCAGGTCTAGCAATCAATCATAAGAACTAGCTCATAACTCAATTCAACTCCACTACTTGGAAATATAATTAGGTTTTCATAAAATCAAAGGAATGAACACATGGAGAATGGGAATTAGTGAAAATTCTAGATCCTAGATATCATCATTGCCAATAATGCCTACGAGAGATTTAAGCACATATACCTTTAAACAAATTAGCTATTTGCGAGTAGGGAAAACGCTTAAATGGCCAATTATTTTACGTGGAATCTCTCCAAAGGGAATGTAGACTTCATTCTCAAAGTTCTTAGCCAATAGTGTTAAAGATTAGAAAAAACTAAAAGAGAAGTAGAAAATGGTAGAACAAAGAATGAGCATAAAGATTGTATGGGTGAATGAATTACTTTCTCAATATTAAAGCAAGTATTTATAAGACTACATAATAACAAAACCATAGATAAATACTATGGGCCACTAGTTCTACTTAATGTGACCAACTCAACTACTCAACTAACTAACTAAGTAATGCACTATTGATAGTGGTCAGTTGAGATTACAATTATTACCAAATAGATCCATTTTAAAAGATTTCATTACAATCACAAGGGTTACCAATACCTTCATTGTAATTATAGAAAAGTTCTAAAAAACACCAAGTTAAAATCTTCTATGCCTATTGAATGTAAATCTTTTTTTTTTCCATAGAAAAAAATCGTAATTGTATTTATAAAAAACATAATTACATTCTACAGATGGCACAATATCAAATATTGTCCATTGTCCAAAAGTCACAGACCTAAAAGTCTTATAAAATCTTATACATATTATATCAAATAGTCAAAACATAAAGCATTTTCAGGATGCTTACAATTTCTATCATAGTGTCATAGTATCATAACATAAAG
This sequence comes from Pseudotsuga menziesii, assembly GCA_001517045.1. Classification (NCBI taxonomy): domain Eukaryota; kingdom Viridiplantae; phylum Streptophyta; class Pinopsida; order Pinales; family Pinaceae; genus Pseudotsuga; species Pseudotsuga menziesii. The sequence goes on along the minus strand of LPNX010659378.1, from coordinate 1,206 downwards.
TATTCACAACATAGAGTCATAGCATAAATCTTTTACATTACGTGAGAAACCAACCACCCAATTTCTTCAAGAAAATCAATCATATTGACTTTTCAAAAACTTTAGCAAGTTCCAAATAAACATTTTGATCAGGCTTCAAAATCTCCAAATCAAAATAATATCAGCTGCAAAAATAGGCCTTCATAAGACCTTCATCCATTATGCTCCAGAAACAGTAAATCCCATCTTCAATAATGCTCCAAATAAAAACAGTAAGTCAACACTGGATCATCCATCCCTTATCCCCAAGACAAAACTACAAACTGCAATCACATATCAATCATAGGATAGACCAAGTCTTTTTTTTAAACATAACAGATTCAAATCACTCAACTACCTGATGCTCAGAAATCAATAGCCCAATTGATAACAAGCTGAGAGTCACCAAATATCTGCAATTTTTTTAAATGATTATCCAAAGCCAAAATGAGAAGAAGCTTTAATCCAAGAAATTATGCATAATTGTTAGTACCAAAGCCCATCCTTGCTTTAAAAGTATAATAGTGCTCATCAGTGATAAAGAGAAAGCCACCCGATCCACATATTTTTGGGTCACTTGTTGTCGATCCATCAAAATATCCCTAAGGATAGGATTTGTCAATAACTTCCTTAGCAACAGGTCTGATTCTGACTCCAATTTTATCTTGAGGAAACGAACTTAGCATACCCAAAAAGAGAGATAATACCTGGTAAGGTGATAAAAAATAATCATCAAAACACCTCTTGTTTCTTGCCTTCCATATGAACCATAACACCATAATAGGTAAAGACCTAATGTGTTTCACCTCTTCATTAATACACCAATTTTTCAGACAAGTACTTACCAAATTACCATACCATAAATCGTTAAGCTGTAACTTTGCCTCAAGCTCAGGACAAACACTTCTGGAAAAAAAAACAGTCCACTCCTATATGAACATTGGATTCAGATTCCAATTTACATAAGTAACATCTCCCTGGACCTTCCCTATGTTAATGCCTTATCATTTAATAAAAGCTAGCAGAATTTTTTTGCCTTAAGTGGACATTTGAACTTCCAAAGGACCTTCCACCACCAAGAAAGTTCCGGGTCAGTGCAAGAAGATGATGGACCTTTAAGATGTAATCCTAGTTTTCAAAAACAACATCATGCTACCAAAAAATACATCAACCCGAGCCTGACATAGC
>LPNX010659354.1:4305-16291 GCA_001517045.1 Pseudotsuga menziesii | reverse complement strand
ACATAGCATAACCGATCAACGGCGGGGCCTTGGCCTTTAGCTCCACACCATGATCATTACAATATATACATCATATACACTTAATGTAACGGGGTCAAAACCGGGGCATTACAGCCAAGACCTTAGTGTCTGAACAGAAATTTAGAAGTTGGTGTTGAGAGCTAATGCTCCTACATCACAAACAATAGTACAGTACGAGGTAAGCGGCATCTCTAAAAGGTTATACGAACTATGAGACATATATTAATTTATGTTATTTTAGTTCTCTATTTTTTATATGATATAATCAATTAAATTTTCTTTTTTGTTGGAATTTTTGGAGACAACACCTGTGCATCAAGTACAGTATGTAGATGTCGGTATTGGTAGTAGCGATGGTTCAACATTTCATCAATATACCGTACCAACAATTTTATTTGACTCTCCTGACTAGCAATGCCCTTTACATGCTGCGACCTCACCAAATGTTGGAGATCAGCGGGGCCCTTCATCCAATACTACTTCATAGGATGTTAGAGAGAAGAGTAGCATCGAATGTGAAAGTTGTTATCCTGGATGAGTACGTGTGGTTAGCAAGGGATCATTTCCCATTACATTCTTGGAGGACAAGGACCGTTCGTGCATGTAAATAAAACCATTCGTGCATGTTCAATTTGCTCACATTACTTTGGAATTGAATTCTGTGTTATGTAAAATTTGTAGATGTGAAAAATAAATTTATTTTTGGTTTTCAGGGTGAGAGAAACAAAAGCATCGATCCGTGCATGTTCAATTTGCTCACATTACTTTGAACTTGAATTCTATGTTATGTCAAATTTGTAGATGTGAAAAATAAATTTATTTTTTGGTTTTCAGGGTGAGAGAAACAAAATCATCGATTGTAGCGATACCGAACAGGTACCACATGATGGTGGGGAGCCGCCTCATGTTGGTGGCAAGAATCCTAGCCATGATTAAGTTATGTATGCTATAAAATAGAAGTATTTATTATTATTTCAAATATATAATTGATGATGTGTAGTAATAAATTTTCTTCTGTGAATGGAAGAGAATATACCATCTCATGCTCAAATGGAAGAGGAACAAATGACAGAACCAATGAACACTCTAACTATCTCAGCTATTCAACCAACAGGTAAAGATCATTGTAATGATCTTGAAAATAATGATACCCCTCTTTAGCGACCTCCAGAACCTACTATTTGACGTACCATAAGTATGGTACGGGAGAGCATTCCCACAGAATTAACAAAAAGAGAGGGCACAACAATTTCAACGTTAAATGACAACAAATTAGATGTCTCCATCTTGGACTTTATGGGAAGAAAAAAAATTACAAAAAATGTAGTTGTATACATTTAAGATTTGTATTTGTATTAGTCGGTGCATAGATTAGTTTTGATAATGTGTGACATATTCCGAGGACTATGGTTATCCTCAAGGGGCTGGCTACCCCTTCTTGAGTTAACTTGAGGAATGTGAGATGACAACATGAGCTTCCTTATCCAGTGATGATGATTATGAGATTCCACTCTTTGCATGAGACACATGAGACATATGGCCATATACAATTGAGAAGGTCGGGAAACCTGCCCTCATGTTGACTTGATGTGCATGAGCCTAGTATGATGTCATGCTGCGTTGTTATGTTACGTTGACTTGCATGTTTACTTGTATGTGTTGTTTAGCCTTGTGGTGACTCGTGATTGACCCTTCCATGGTAATTTTGAGATATACAACCCTTAAATATTGATGCATATCTTGTTGATGACTAGTGTGAACCCTTAGGGGGGTTTTCCACCCTTGCATTGACCTTAAGAGCCCTCCTTAGGTGCCATCCACCATAGCGCTACCATATGTGACTTTTTTGAAGTACTTTGCTGTCGTTTTTTATTAAGAGTTGGTCATACTGCTGTGCTACTACTTATTTTTATTTGTGAGGGTTGGATGATCTATTTTAGGATCTTTTACAGTTCAGGGTTCTATCCTTTCACATGTATGTTTGTCTAGTTTGGTAGCATGCAAGTAACCTAATGCTAAGATGTTGAAGTCTGTTTAGAAGCATTTTTTATGAGGATAAGGGATCTCTGCCCTAACATCTTGTTTTGAGTTATGTTATGTTGAGTTTATAATTGGTTCAGATCTGATATATCATGCTATTGTTATGTATTGTTTTCTTTCATTAACAACTTAGATCTGATATAGATTGCTACTCTTATTACTGTTATTGTTTTAAGTAATTTATTGGTTTGTAACTCATTCTTTCTGGGACATGTTGGACATGAAGGATATTGAGGTATGGTTTTTCTATGTTGGACATGCTTGTATCATTGTTTCAACTTTGAGTTTGAATATTTGAGAAAAATAATTATAAAATACAAATGAGTTGAATCAACCCAAGAGTTTGCAGATTTTCTCAAAATGCGATGAAATGTGCATTAAACATTTTTATGGATCTTGTGTATTTAGAGTGGTGCCTTGTGTAGTCCAGTGAATTGACCCTAGTTAGTTTGCTTTCCTTTGTTAATTTTTTGTTCTTTCCTATTTGTTTTTTAACCCTAATTTAATTACCTTAATTAATATACAACCCTAGATAGCCTAATCAACTCTAAAACCTTAATTAATCTAGTGGAATTCTCTTCTTAACTTGTATTCGTATCCTCCCTTCCCAGTGTTTATCATTTTTTCCCCAAAATGGAGTGGTGACTCCACTTCCTCCTTCCTATTCTGGTAGTGTGGTGCCTCACTCTAATTGTAACACTACAAAATCTATGTAATGTTAACTTGTATTTCGATTAAATGAGTGCAAATTAGTGAAGACTCCATTGTGTTAGTTTATTTCATTATGTAATGCTTGCAATATAAGTTGTAATAAAGGGAAATATGCCCATACATTTTATTAAAGAAATAAAGCGCATGATTGCTTAGAAGGGATAATGGGGGGCATGTTTCACAAGTGGAAAAAATGAAAAAAGGAAAAAAAGGTAAGTGAAGTGAATGTGCTTGTGGGCAGGAAGGGATGCCTATCAGTTGATTGAGTTGTGAATGCTTTGTGCTTGTGTAGGATCTAAAGGGATTCTTTGAGTTGTTAGTCGTTACTTGTTCTTGCTTAGTTTCTGAGGGTTTGGAGGTTTTGATGAATTTTTTTTTATCAACAATTGTTTGGGGTTTGGGGTTTGGGATGAGTGAGAGAATCTCCCTTGTCACACTTAGGCCCTCAACTTGGGGGTGGCTTTGTAAAGTGTGATCCTATGGCTGGGTGGAAAACCTCTAGAGGAGAATCATTTTGCAAATTTGATCCCAAAGTAAGTATTTTCTCCTTTGATGTTTATGCAGATGCACAATTATTTCCCTATTCCTCTTTATGTCCACAAGACATCATCCAAGGTGTTTTTGGTGTACATCATGTTATCACCTATATTGCATGAGTGTCCACCAAGGAGTTATGAAGCTTTCTGGGCATAAAAGAAACCTGTAGCAACATTCTAGGCACTAATTTATCAAATCTCAGTAGCCCAATGTGTGTGAAATAGCAACAACAAGTCTGATCCCTCAAGTCCGGGAATACCTGGGTGTGAAAGAAACCTTAATTCTCCATGATTGTGTATCTAATCCGCAATGAAGAGCGTCATTTTTAAATCTGGGTTAATTTCAGCAGTAATAGGCCTAATTCATAATTATGGGTTTAAATTGAGCATTAATTTCCAATTATGAGCACCCATGCAACGGTGTGTGAAAGTTTTGGGCACATTGGGAGCATTTCTAAGCCCATCTAACAAAAATCTAAGTGTTCAAACTCAATTTATTGATTGTTGAGCATGATAATGGCATTTATTCTATGCTGGCAATGGTTCAAACTTCAAATTCTGAGGTAGCATAACATAGAGCTGAAATATTGCACTTGTTAAGTTGTATGAGGTAGGAAAATCGAGGTAAGATATGATATAAGAATGCCATTGAAAGTAGGATATTTGGGTTGGATGGATGTTTCTCAATCCTTTCAGGATGCTTGTGTGCCATTTTCTCATTTTTCTTCCTAATAATATTTCTCTTGACTTAAATAAATCATATACTAATAAGTAATAGCTATGTGCTTGAAATATATATGCTATCCTATACAGTTTTGAGGAAGACATCAATTTCGAGGATGACATTTAGGCTCTAATACTCGTTTCCTACCAACATCATTGTAAGAGCCTAGAGGTATGCCTAGATTTGAAGTACAATCTTTTCTGCTAATTCTAGCGTAAAATAGCTGCTAGTCTCAAACAGCTCACCAACCTCCATAGGTTACCCACCAACATTGAATTCTGATACTTGTGTGGAGCCTGCATGGACACTTATATAGACTTGAATGGAAGGTCTACACTATGCACACTTGCTAAAGACTAGTGTCTCTTTTCTCTGGTGGTGCACCCCCTCTGAAATGTGGTCTCTCTCGCCATTAGATAGTCTCAAACAACTCACCAATGTACTAGTATTTGGCACCACTGGTGAAACTGCTAGTTGCAGCAAGTTCCTTATTAGTTGAGTGCATGTGAACAACTTGTGGAAAAAATCTACATTTGTGAGATATTAATTTTCATCGATTATGAAGATATATGTGAGACAAATTAAATATCTTGAGATGAACAGACCAACAAGGTTTCAGGGGGAGCAATTAGTCTACATATTGATAGGGGGAGCAGTATGTTTAGATAAAGAAAAGAAAATAAAGTGAAGCAACATTGTGATGTTGGCAATGATGCATGCTTACCTTTTATGAATTTACTGGATGACTGTTGATACATTCATTATGTGGGCATGTCCTTAGATTTCACCAGCATTTCAATGATAAAGTTAAACACTTGACATGTATAGATAAAGTAAAGCTGTTATGGGAAGCCTGAGCTTATAAAGATATTCTTCAACTATATTGTAATACCACTCGGATGGAGATGAATTTCCATAAGTCCTTGATTTGTTTCAATTGTTTGCTTGATCATGGCATCATAGGTGCACTAAAAATGCCTGCAGCTAGTTAAATATGCCCACATTTAAGTTGCAGAATACATTTACATCAATTATCCAAATTGGATAAGTAGTTCATTTGGAAAAATGTTTGCAGCCTGTTGAGAAATTCCCACAGCCAATTTGAAAATTCTCGTTGGACTAATAAAATGCTCGCACTACCATATAAAATTCTTGCAGGCCTCAAACAAATGCATGCAGTTCCTGAAAAATGTCCGCAAAAATGCACAAAAAGTTGAATATGGTTAGATAAAGAAAAGGAAGTAAAGTGAAGCAGCATTGTGATGTTTTCATTGATGCATGCTTACCTTTTATGAATTTACTAGATGACTGTTGATACATTCATTATGTGGGCATGCCCTTACATGTCACGGGCATATAGTCTTCATGTGTGGGTGTTTGCATACTAATGTGGGAATGTCCTTACATGTCATAGGAATTTCAATGATCTGTTGGTAATTCAACAATTTGCCTGTAGGCATATTTCCACATCTATACCATGCATTTTGGGGTTCAACGTGCATTTATCTATTACCCTATGGGCATGTTTAACTAGATTCCGACATTTTATCGTAGTCTTGCATGCATAATGAAATACTTTCAGGAATTATGTACATTAAGTGTGGGATTTAAATGTCTTTAAATTTTTTCACTAACTCAGAGTTATACCTAGAAGCAGGGTTGATAGGATAGTAATATGGCTAGATAAAGAAAAGGAAATAAAGTGAAGCAACATTGTGATGTTGTCATTGATGCATGCTTACCTTTTATAAATTTACTAGATAATTGTTGATACATTCATTATGTGGGCATGTCCTTACATGTCATGGGCATATAGTCTTCATGTGTGGGTGGTTGCATACTTATGTGGGCATGTCCTTACATGTCACGGGCATTTCAATGATTTGTTGGAATTTCAACACCTCTTGTGGGCATCTTTCCACCTCTATTTCAGGCATTTTAGGGTTCAACAAGCATTTATCTATTACCCTATGGGCATTTTTAACTAGCTGCGAGCATTTTATCTTAGTCGTGCATGCATAATGCAATACATGCGAGCATTATTTCCATTAAGTGCGGGCTTTAAATGTATTCAAAATATTTCACTAACTCATAGTTGTAGCTGGAAGCAGGGTTGATAGGAAGTAGGTGAAGTATTTTTTGTATAAAACCATCCATCCTAATCAATCGGTGGAGGGGATATAGGAGAAAACCCTGACTGTATCTATCAATAAAACACTGACTGCAATTTATGGAGGACATATATGAGCAACTCTCATACACGCAAAGCATTATATCTTCTACTAGAAAATGAGTTAATGGATTAAATGAAAGTAGTTGACTTACTGAAGACATCTCTATGGGTAAAAAATATACTTATGTTGGATCTACTACTGATTTTTAACCACCTGGTCCTGAAGTTGCCTTAGCTTATGCTTTTCCTCATGCCTTAGTGACCTTCACCTTTTTTTGTGGGTATCGATCTCAATATGCCAATGTCCCTCTACGTATATTTTGAAGATGTAGGAGGCGGACAACCTTGAGGATAGAAAACCCCCAAAGCTAGGATACCATTAAAATTGAGCTGAATCCCGATGCCACACAATAAAAATATGCATATAGGAAGAATTCTTACTATAAAAATTGAGCCAAACAAAAAATTGATCCGTGTCTGGTGCAACTTAAGGGTTTCACCACACTCACAAACTAGGTTTCTGGTTGTGTCAAGGAAGGGGTTCACTGAACGAACAAGAGTTTCCTCCTTTGCAACCTTGGAACCTCCTCTGCGACCTCGGTCATAGTTCATGGGTGAGGTAACTAAAAACCCTCCTCTACAACCTTGGAAACTCCTCTGCAACCTTGGGCCTATTTTGTGGGTGAGGTAAGTGAAAGATGTAAAATTTCGTTGTCGCGACAGGGGGAAGGTAAGATGGATAGTTTTAATTTATTTTTGTTAATGTTTATTAATTATCATTCTCATCGTAGTCAGTAGGATTATCATGATCATTGTATTTATGGCCATCATCGTCATCATAGATAACATCGTCGTCAATAGACCCTTTCTTGAAAAATATGTGTCACATGAGTGTAATATGGTGACCATTTCGAAGTTTGACACACATAGGATGCTTAATAAATACCATCTTGTGGTTCTTATTTCCTAAGCCATTTTAAAGGCCAACTACAACATGAAAAAACAAAATAGTGGGCGAAGGTATGAAGGTATTGTGAACTAGGGTGGTTTCTTTTTTGTTTTTGGGAGCTATGAGTATGGGAGGGATTTATTTTTTGTGCCTACGGATACATCCACTATCAAGAATACTTTCAGCACATTTAAAGGGAGCACAATATGAGTGTTGATGTTTTATCCAAGGAAGCACTTACTCTTGAGATGGGAAAACTCTCCTATATTGAGATGTTGGATGGAGAGTCTATTGGGAGTGATACCATCATGTTATTTTAAGTTATGTTATTCAACATACTTGATGTGGCTTACTCATCTTTCTTAGAAAAGATTAAAGTTTTTTTAGACTTTGAGTATGCTCTATTGACTGCTCCTTTGGATGAGTTGTTTTCATGGCATATAAATGCCTTACTTTGGGGGGGTTTTCACTTTACCCCTTAGGTGCTTCATTGGATAAGCCTTCAGGGCTCATTATGTGCTTCTTTTGATTGTGTGGAAGGTCATTTTGGTGCTAGATTTAGGCTCGATTTTGTACACCCTTTAATGATGGGCTGTAGGATACGTTTTTGACATAGACTAGGTACTTTGTATTGACATAAGTATAAGATATAAGATATTTTTGAAATTATTAAAACCAATTGAAAATGTAATTTTGAAGTTATAGAACATGTTTGTTGTTTTTACCAGTTAGGCTTCCACGATAAAAAAAAATTCTTTGTATCTTGTTGATTCTATTTGTTATTTATTATTTTAAAAGTGGATAAAATTTTGAAAAAGCAACAATATTGAATCACCCACCCCACTTTCAGTATTGTCCAATATTGTAGCATTTAAATGATTATGGTTATTAATGTTTCTGTTTTCATTTCTTTAATAAATACTAATTCATCTCTCTATTTTATAGTACTGTGTTGATTAAAACAATTAATATACCTATATTTGTGCTTTTTACGATTTATATGTGAAATGTTTGTTCAGTTTTGTTGCATAGATTATTTTTGAATATGTGTGACATCTTCCGAGGACTATGGTTATCCTCAAGGGGCTGTCCACTCCTTTCTTAGTTAACCTAAGCAAGATGAGATGACCACATGATCTTCCTTATCCAATGATGATGATTATGAGCTTCCACTCTTTGCATGAGACACATGAGACGTATGACCACATACATTTGAGAAGGTTAGGTAACCTACCCTCACTTTGAATTGATGTCCAAACTGTCTTGTCCTTTTTTCCATGACATCATCCTTTGTCGTCAACCTTTATATTCATTTTTTCAATGTCATCATCCTTTTCCATCAACATACTTTTTCCTTTATTGTTGTACCTATCATGGGAATCATCCATCCAAGTGGTCATACAATATACTTGGAGAATATATTTATAAGCTCAGGATTCCCATAACAACTTTACTTTAGTTGTACATGTCAAGCGTTTAACTTTATGATTGAAATGCCCGTGACATCTAAGGACATGCCCGCATAATGAATGTATCAACAATCATCTAGTAAATCATACAAGGTAAGCATGCATCAATGACAACATCACAATGCTACTTCACTTTATTTGATTTTCTTTATCTAACCATATTGCTCCCCTTGAAACCTTGTTGGTCTGTTCATCTCAATATATTTAATTTGTTTCACATATATCTTCAGAATGGATGAAAAGTAATATCTCACAAATGTAGATTTCTACAAACATATTGTACCTAACTTATTCCTGCTTTTTACTTCATCTATTACTATGGCTGCTTGCAGGAATTTTTCAACCTTTTGTGCAGTTTTGCGGGCATTTGTATGGACATGCGTGCATATGTTTGACGCCTGTGGGAATTTTATAAGGTAGTGTGGGCATTTTATCAGTCCACAGGCATTTGCAAAGTTGATGCATGGCATTTCTCAATAGGCTATAGACATTTTCCCAAATCAATTGCTTATCCAAATTGGAGAATTGATGTTAGTTCATTTCGAAACTTAAATGTGGGCATATTTAACTAGATGCGTGAATTTTTGCAAGATGCGGGTATTTTTACTCTATTGCCATGTGGGCATTTTTATTTCTCTATTTCCCTGTGGGTATTTTTAACTAGATGGGGGCATTTTTACTCTCAAGTGTGGGCATATTTGAGGCTTGAGGATATTATTGAGGTCTGGCTGGCATTTGTCTCCTCCACTTGCAGGCATATTGGGGACCCTGGGTGCATTTTAATGACATCTCCTTGACTCATGCGGGCATTTTTCTTCTTCCTTCGTGTATTTTTCTGAAGCTTACCCACAAGTATTGCATTATGCATGCAAGACTAAGATAAAATGCCTGTAGCTAGTTAAACATGCCCACAGGGCAATTTTGAACCTTTTGTGCATTTCTGCGGGAATTCTTTACATTAGCTGGGAGGATGAGCCAAAAAATGTTTTGAATACTTGTTTTGTACTTTGCAAGACCTGTCCACATCAGTTGCTTTCTGCATTCTTGCACCCTTGTGTTCACCTTAAAATCCCTCATTAGGTGCCATCCACCATATTGCTACCTTATATGACATTTTTTGGAGTAATTTGCTACCGTTTTTTATTGCAAGTTGGTCGTACTACTGATCAATTAAAGTTTTCTTTTTTGAGGGAATTTTTGGAGACAACACCTGTGCATCAAGTACAGTATGTAGATGTCGGTATTGGTAGTAGCGATGGTTAAACATATCGTCAATATACCGTACCAACAATGTTATTTGACTCTCCTGACTAGCAATGCCCTTTATATGCTACAAACTCACCGAATGTTGGAGATCAGTGGGGCCCTTCACCCAATACTACTTCACAAGATGTTAGAGAGAAGAGTAGCATCGAATGTGAAATTTGTTATCCTGGAGGAGTACGTGTGATTAGCAAGGGATCATTGTCTGTTACATTCTTGGAGGACAAGGACCGTGTTCCAATAAAGATACCAAAGATTGCAATTATTATTTAATTAATTTAGTTTTTTTCATGTAATTCAAATCCACATCCCTGAAATTATTTTTAATTAATGATCATATTGTTTTTGCGGGAAATAATGTTTTTTATAAGAACCTGCATCAAAAGGATTTGGAGATTTTTGGGCCCAAAATTACAAATAGAAAGATGATTTGATGAACCACATTGTTAACGTGTTTGGTGATACCTTTAACAAAAAACGTGTCACTGCAGCATCTGGCTTAAATTTGAAATATGTCAAGGCAGATTATAGGGACAATTTGCAAATTAACACTAAGTATGAGCATCCTCTAATGGTTCCAGAGAAGGAATGGAAGGCGTTCATGGATGATGCAAAGGAGAAGGCATTGAGAAAATAAGTAAATACTCGGCCAATCGGCTCAAGAAGGTATGCCACATATCATATTTTCAATGAAAAATGTTCAATATTATTTTTTACTTTTAAATATAATTAAGTTGCGATACCTAACATATTTGAAACCTTTCATAGGCTCCCCAACACCTCTAAAGCGAAAAATTCAAGGGTATAAAAACATGGACAACACAAACTGGGCCAGGGTGGATATCAAAAACTAAGAGCACGAATTGTAAGAAACGAATGATCATTATTTGTAGCCAAATATTTTTAGCTGTAGGGAACAGATAATTTATTTATCAATGTAGCGAACAAATAATTTTTATGGTGTTATGAACTGCAAGGAAATGTTTTTCAAGAAGCATCCAATGAAGAAGACTCGAGGCTCAGCTTCAAGTATGGTTTTCAACATGTCTTGGAACATCGAAAAATATTGGGGAAACCCCCAATTTCCCCATTGATGCACACAGAGGTAAATAAAACCATCCGTGCATGTTCAATTTGCTCACATTACTTTGGACTTGAATTCTGTGTTATGTCAAATTTGTAGATGTGAAAAATAAATTTATTTTTGGTTTTCAAGGTGAGAGAAACAAAAGCATCGATCCGTGCATGTTCAATTTGCTCACATTACTTTGGACTTGAATTCTATGTTATGTCAAATCTGTAGATGTGAAAAATAAATCTATTTTTTGGTTTTCAGGGTGAGAGAAACAAAAGCATCGATTGTAGCGATACCGAATAGGTACCACATGATGGTGGGGAGCCGCCTCATGTTGGTGGCAAGAAGCCTAACCATGATTAAGGTATGTATGTTATAAAATAGAAGTATTTATTATGATTTCAAATATATAATTAATGATGTGTAGTAATAAATTTTCTTCTGTGAATGGAAGAGAATATACCTTATCATGCTCAAATGGAAGAACAAATGACAGAACCAATGAACACTCTAACTATCTCAGTTAGTCAACCAACAGGTAAAGATCACTATAATGATCTTGGAAATAATGATACCCCTCTCCAGCGACCTTCAGACCCTACTATTAGACGTACCATAAGTATGGTACGGGAGAGCATTCCCACATAATCAACAAAAAGAGAGGGCACAACCATTTCAACGTTAAATGACAACGAATTAGATGTCTCCATCTTGGACTTTATGGAGAAAAAAAAACAAATTACAAAAAATGCAGTTGTATACATTTAAGATTTGTAATTCTATTAGTCGGTGCATAGATTAGTTTTGATCGTGTGTGACATCTTCCGAGGACTATGGTTATCCTCAAGGGGCTGGCTACCCCTTCTTGAGTTAACCTGAGGAATATGAGATGACAACATGAGATTCCTTATCCAGTGATGATGATTATGAGATTCCACTCTTTGCATGAGACACATGAGATATATGGCCACATACAATTGAGAAGGTCAGGAAACCTGCCCTCATGTTGACTTGATGTGCATGAG